>JAHWFP010147477.1:0-32873 GCA_023313725.1 Lithobius niger
GTTTTTATTTCATTGTTCTCATGTTGTTTGCATGTATATATTGTTATCAGGCGATCGTGTCGAAAATAATTGCTGATGTGTTGCATGCCTTGTGAGATTTTTGCCCTGTCTACCTTCGCTTCAAGTTTAACGTTGCACGGCAATGGGCAGAATGGCGAAAAAGGCAAAATAGATGATTTGACTGGTTTTGAATGTAATTTTAACATTATCTCATTTGAAACACTTAAGAGAGTAAGAAAGTTAGTCGGAATTGCCCCCCCAAAAAATTTTCCGCAGTTCTGTAAGTAGTAGTGATGGACCAAAATTGCATAAAACGCCATTTTGGCCAATTTTCAATGCTAAATTATTATACCCACAGTTTTTAGGAAAAATAATTCTTTGTAATTACGGCATGATAACGTAGTTGCTGAGAGAATCGAACGTGGTAATCTTCAAAATTAGATTTTAAAACAGTCAAATCGCCACTTTGCCTGTTTTCGCCGTTCTGCCCATTGCTGTGACTGCACTGCACTGTGACTGAGGTTGGCGCTAATGACCACGTTGTCGACGCGCCACTAAGCCTCAATTGCCCCCCCCCCCCCCCCATTGCTGTGTAATATTAAACTTGAAAACACTTAGGTACCTCAAGACTTGACCCATAGAGTGATAAAAAAATTTGGTTGTGATAGTGATGTCCATGAGTAACCTTTTTACACCCTGCCAATGAAGAATTCCAAAAAAAAAAAGGTTTCTGTAATCTACCCTGTTTTACACTGTATGGGTAAGAATGGTGAAACCTTCGAAAACGTTAACTTTACATTTTGAAAACAAGCACGAAAAGGCTCTACATTTTAATTAAAAGTGGGTGTTGCTCAATTAACTGTGTTCTTCCATCTTGTAATAATTTCAACGGACATACAATTTAAAATCTTGGCTTGCCCTATTCTCATTTAGCTTTTCATGGAATACACGTTGAAGACATATTTTTCACTGGCAGTGCAAAAATGTAAATGTAATTTGTTTATGCCTCATTTGCGAGGGAGTAGCTATAGAATTGTACGCTTTCAAAGTGAATTGACAAATCCTACCCTATGGAAATAGTCAAGCTGCCGCTTAGCGACGAGGAGATGATCCCATTTCTTTCCACTCCGCTGGTGTCCGTAATTGCATTTATCTAGTTTTAATCAAGCGTAAAATGGAAGGCAGCGACTCCCTTTTCGCCAATTCGGGAATTAAAATGTTGATGCGCTGAAATAATTGTATGAATTTTAAAATTGAAACGATGAGAGAGAGAGAGAGAGAAAAAGATGACGGAGAAGAAAACGAAATTGGATGTCATTGTTTGAAGTGGAACTTTGCCAACGGTAGCCTCATGGGTTGAAATACAGGGACTCGTTGTCTTGTCGCATGGATACATACACATAAAATGAAAGGGGTGAAACAGCCAGAAGTCATAGCGTAGAACAATCCATGCTTCTCGAAAAACTTCGTTGAAGTTCGTACTGTGGAAAAAGTATTCCGAAAAAGTAGGCCACGATTACCGGCGAGTTCGAAAACGGCACTTGTAAACAACGTTGAAGCAAGATGTGATCAGGGACTAAATCAACCTTGAAAGCCTTATGATGACAACAGTTAGTTGTCGAAAATTTGCTGGACATAGGAGTAAGTGTCTAGTTTGTGGAAATGTGCGTGATTTTTTAGTGAATTGACTTTTTCGAAATCCATACCTGTATTGAGCGTTATTACATTTTACGCTTACGCGCCATTACCATCACTGGTACTCAAGGTGAACGTTTTTATTGGTAACGTGTCTCAAGTTCAGAGTCATTGTTTATATCCCTACATTACCCAGAGCGATATGAGAAAGGTTTTAGGATCGCGGTAAGGGCACGTTTACGCAACAAGTTATTCTCGCTAGCCGAATGCTATTTGCTAGTCAACCGTTATTTATTTATGATTAGTTTCCCGTTGCTACTAAATGAATGCGGCAGTTGATAACAAATTGTATGTATTATAAATAAGAACACGGATAAACAACAAAGTGCTACAGTAATTTTAAACATTGCTACAAGATTGCTGTCATTTCACGCTATTTCCAAAATTTGCTATTCTCCCTCAAAGTACAGCTTCTAGTAATGATCAAACCTCGGTAGAATAAATAGCTTCTCGCAGCGAGAATTCAAAATCCAACATGGCGTCCATTTCGTGGCTATCGAATCGAATACAAACCATCGAATGCCGGCATACGAAAAACAGTCCGTCGTCTTGTGCTGCAGTAAAAATTGTTTTCTTGTTGTCATAAATCGTTGCTCAAATGTTGCAAGCATCGTACGCCGTGTCACGAGGAACGAGGAGAAGATTTGCGTCTGCGTCGTTGCCATGGTTAGTAATACGCATAGACAACTCGAAAGCCGCATATTCCGGTAAAGGCGAGAAGCAGCCATCAGATTTAGTATTGATCAAGTAAATGCTAGTGAGCGAGAAAACTTATCGTTGCGTAAACGAGCTCTAAAAAGCCCAGGGCCCCATCACCAGGATACCAAAAGCCGTAAAGCTGCTCAGATCGCTGTAGACAAAAGGGTTTAACAAGCATTAACCACTCCTGGTCATCTGCCCGAAGCCCTAAGGCCCTATGTCTGCAGCAGCCAGATTCCCAGGCGGTCACCCACCCAAGTATCAATTCAGCCCAATGCTGCTTAACTTCGTGGATCTGACGAGAACCGGTGTTTCCGGTGTTTCTAGACAATGTAGTGACACAAATAATGACTTAGATTGTGAGAGAAGTTGACAATAAACATGTTCAACGCGAGGTCCAGTGATTAGAATAGTGATTATAAAAAAAACGGATTGTTCTACGATATGACTCCTGGCTGATTTTACCCTTTTCATCATACGTATAGCATACTCTGTATCAATGCGGCGTGCGAGTGATGAGACAACGAGTTCCTGCGGATTGAAATAAAAACAAACACAGAGACTCCATGCTGCACCATTCTTAAACAGTAACTGGAGAAGAGTGGTTAAAGAATCCAATTGGTCTTGGAGGGTGGGCCTAATTGAGACTTTAATGGCGCATCAACTTCGGTCACAGTGCAGTGGCTGGGTTGCCAATACACCACATGGGAAACAATCCCTGAATCTATATCTTGCCATATATCTGTACCTCCTGAAAAGATTTAAAAGTCAGACAGGAGGACAGATCCATCTTCCAATTGACGTTCCAAGTCTTGCGGAAGATGGAATGGCGGTGAAGACCATCAAAATGGCGACCGTCGGCAAGCATATGATGGAACGGCAGGACAGCTTTGTGTGTACACTGAGAAGAATAAAACCGTAAATGACAAGTACAAAGACCTGGTAATTTTTTTTACCAGTTGTTTGTACCGTAAAATTACAGTCCACATAGTTGAAATGGGTCACCCATGAGGAAACGAATCTTGTCAAATCGTGCCCTGAGGGCGTTTTTAGCTTAGATTCCGTAGAAATATGATTTAAAAATAAAAACGATCCAAAATAATGCCCATTGGCCTTGGGCAAAACAGATTTGTGTAAACACTGAAAAAAATAAAGCCGACACTGTAAGAACACTGTCGTCCACATCGCGTTATTTGAACCCTCGACTTTCGAGACCAGTGTCCGAAGCAAAGGCTAGATCAGTATGGCTTAGCGGCAAGCCAGCGTTTGGTCTCATTTAATATTCTCGTGACTTCTCGGCGCGTCTCGGTCTCGGCATTCCATTTAAGGCCGTTGGGATTTGTTGCCAGTCCTTTGTACCGTAAAAACACTGTGGTCCACATCGTTATTTTTAAACCCTCGACTTTTAACACCAAAGTCGGAAGCCTTAATGCAAAGACTGGATAGTATGGCTTAGCGATAAGTCAGCGTTTGGTCTCATTTAAATTCTCGTGACTTCTCGGCACGTATCGGTCTCAGCATTTCATTTTAGGCCCTAAGCCAAGGCACGAGTCGCCCCAATAAATCAGGCGAGGCTAAGCTGATCATCGCTCAAATTAATAATTAAAACGTCACTAGAACTGAACCACGACTTTGCGCCTTATTCCATCTGCTAGGTTTCAATTTGGAATTACCCCAGCCTGTAGCGCGGCCCCATGTAACGTTGCCTGCTAGTCCCTTAACTGCGGTCATGATGTTGAAGAGCCGTTGCACGAACCAATAATCGCCACAGTCGTTAGGCTTACTCGGGGAATTTAGAATGATAATGGATTTTGGCCTATTATTTGTTTGGAATGGTTAATTTTGCTGTTTCGGGGTTGCATCGAAACTCTGGCAACAAGGTTGGTGCGGGTTGAATTTAAGTTGGGGGAATGGGAACAAAAAAGGGAAATATTTCTAATTAAGATAGCAGAAATTACATTTGGATGTGGGGTTTTGATGGGAAGTTCGTGGCGGATGAATTCTCGATTAACACCTGATTGTTGGGAGGACGAGGCAGAAGACTAAGCGAACTCGAGCCATTACAATTGATGTCAAACATTAAGTACAGGCAATTCATAAGCTATATATTGTTACAAAAATTGATCACATGGCATCATCTCAACCAACAATGAATATTAATATTGAAGTGACAATCATTGGGTTGTTACAATACGACGTCATGTGGACCTTAGGCTTGGAAGATTTTCCAAATAACGTCATCAGAGCAACTTCGCTGCGGTAGCATAATTTCAATATTTCATATCCGGAATTACACTCGCAACTAGGCACTCTGTCATTTAAGTTTAAAAGGCGCCGGATATAGGTTCGCAACTGTGTTTATCAGTGGCTTGCACGTAAGTAGGGGGGGGGGGGAAGCTGGAGGTAGGGAACACTTCCCTTACCCTTTTTGCAAAATTTTGCAAATATTTTGAGAAATAAAATCGCCTTTTTGTTGGTGTGGCGGTCTAAAAGGGCCTCAAAAGGCCCAAAAGGGGGCGAACAAAAGGGCTGAAAATGAGGCAGAAAACGGTAAAGGAGCGAAAAAGCGGTCTTCGGAAAAATAAATTAATGTGCCCTTCACTAAAAGTTGCCTCTCCCCCCCGCCCCTTGCTCCTAGTATTAAGGAAAATTGGAAATTAGCCAACAGCTAAAATCATACACTAGAAATAACGTAGTTCAGTAAGCCATCTTTATGCACTTACGTTTCGTCGGAGTGGCATGAGCCGGATTCCAACCGGCTACCCAGTTCGCCCCCAGATCACTTGCATAGCGCCTTAATCGCTATGTCCACATCTTCCACTGGCATAAAGATAACTCACTGAACCCGTTATTAAGGTCACAACCGTGACCAGGGCTCCATTCGACCGAAATTCACTCTGCCATTGACAATGGAGAGGGAAGACAAATCATACACTCACAAGGCTCAATAAAGGAGAAATAAATAGACATAAATCGCTGGACATAAATAGACATAAACCCGGGTCATGCCACTCCGACGAAACGTAAGTGCATAAAGGTTGCTTACTGAACTACTTTATTTCTAGTGTATGATTTTCGCTGTTGGCTAATTTCCAACTTTCCTTAATATTATTTCAAGCGATTTATGTCTATTTATTATTCCTTGCTCCTAGTGGCAGTTTTTGAGTATTTTGGATGACATCTCTTTCATTCTGCAGCATACCTACCGCTAAGTAATACATATCCGTGAATCATAGGCGATTTAATGGCTATAATTGCTCGCGAGCAAGAAACGGCTAGTCCAATACCGAGGGGATGGAGGGAAACACGAGCGCGCTTGCACGCGGGTTTTTTCCTTCAGCCCCGAGATACTGGACTAGCCGTTTCGAGCTCAAGAGTAATTATAACCGTTAAATCGCCTATTATTCACGGATATGTATTTTAATGCTAAGGTGTGACGTCAAGCTAATTTATCGTCTTATTCGAGTTGTTTCAAGAATTTTACATGCGAACAAACGAATCGTCTTTGATGCATTGGTTACCAGTCATCTTAGATATGGTATTGAAGTGTATGGTTTTGCTTCTTCAACCCTTATTGATCGGCTACAAAAGGTACAAAATAAAATTTTAAAGGTTCTTTTCAGAAAACATAACCACTACAAATCTACTAAAGAATTATACAAGGAACACAGAATTTTAAATGTAACTAAATTGAGGAACTATATTATTATACATAAAAATTACTTTTGCAACGATTTAAAAATTAAAGATGAATTTAAAATGGGTTTCCTTCGCGATAAAACATTAAGGTTCCATATTCCACTAATTAAAAATAATTATGGCTCAAAAACTAAAGATCATTATATTCCAACAATTTTCAATTTAATTCCATCAAAATTACTAAATTTAACTCAGTACACTTCAATCAAACACAAAATAAAAGAATGGCTAATTAACAACTAAGGTATAGTTTTATTTTTTAATTATTGTGTTTTTTTTTTTCTGTGTCTGTGATTATTATTATTTTTATATTTTTTACCATACTGTGTGATTTAATTTTGTTGTATAGATTTTTCTTTATCTTGATTGCGAAATGGTCTAAATGTGTAGCCAAACAAGGACTTTTATAGACCTTCGGCAACACTCTTTGAATAAAGGTTATCATTATTATTATTATTAAAAACTTATGTAAATTCCTGAATGGAAGTTCCGGGTTGGAAACGGGACTGGAAGCTTGCTGTGTATGAAGGCTGACCGAAGGGGAGAGACACTGCGTAATACCGATGTTTGTGTTTTAAGGTAAAACTGTATTTTTTTCTACTTTAATAGTTTAAATAAGATGAGTGTATAAAATGCGCTATTCGCTTTGAGTCTCGTAGGTTTTTAGGTGTATTTCAAAGTGTCAGTAGCCTAGTTTTCGTACCGTCGGAACGAAAGTTTGCCGGTTGGGCCATTTCTCCGTGGGTGGGGGCCTAGCATAGTACGCGAGTTTTTGTATTTTTCGTGTTGGGCTGGAAAAAAATGTCGCAGGTTGTAAATGTGCCTGTTTATGGTAGTTGCAATGAGGTGTTCTGGTTGAATTTGTGTTGTGTACGGTACTTTTGCAAAGTCCGGTCATTTGTCACATGGTGGAGTAGGTGTTGTTTAGACCCCCGTGGAAAGTGTTAGATTATCAAAAAAGTGTGGGTTATCAAAATTAACCCACTATGACGTGTGTGGGTTTTCACATTAACCGTATATAACGACCACACCTTTAGCATGGGGATGTGTTAGCGTGACGTCACCACCGGGCATTAAGCTTTATTAATATATTAGGAAGCCTTGGATTAATCGGGACTTATTTCAAAGTCAATCTGTTTTTTGATTCCTCAGAATAGCCTTGTGGGAGAATCATGGCGAACCGTCACAAGTTTTTCACCATTCAAAAGAAGTACACTCTTTGTTTTGTTTTTTTTTAACTTCAGGGCAAAAAATAGCTTCTGATACGTAAATTTTGGTGCAGTACTCACCACCCCCTTCCCTTGAACACAATCTAGCCCTACAACATCGTAGCAGCTCTTAGCCACTCATTATAAAAATGTAAAAGTCAGACACATCCACAGCTCACAATGAACTGATTTAATTAAAATGAGCAACATTTTAAGCCCTGTTAAGTATCTTCGACCATAGCTAAAAAAAAAAAAATAATAATAGATTAAAAAAAGAACAGCGAACGGAAATACTATGATTGCACAGCGACTTGTGAATTAAGAATGATCGACTATATTTTATTAACCTTTGTTAAGTGGATAAACAAATCAGGCCTAAATTCGACATCACGTGCGTCACATGTGAAGGTTGTCCGTAAAGCTTGGTTTTTTACCTGGGATAGAAATAGAGATTGACGGTGCACGAAGCACCCCCCTCCCAAAAAAAAAACCCAAAGAAGTTAAGCAACTAGAGCGTCATAGCGTGATTTGAGAGCGTTGAGTGAAGGAGCGCAAACAACAGATTGAGGGAGGGAGTTCCAAGGTTGAACTACCCTTTCCGCGAAAAAGTGAAAGCGAAGTTTAGTCCGTGATACAGTGCCAGAAATACGGAGTGGGTGGCCACGAGTGAAGTTGACATTTGGAATGAGGGGAAAAAATCATCACATCAAGAAGATTGTGAATAAGTGGATAAAGCGAATTCTGAGTTTATCGCTGGTTTTTCGCTCTGGCTATTCAACCCAAAAGTGCCGCAGATTTCCATTTTTCCAGTTTTCCAGATGGAGATATTGGGGACAGTCTGTAGCTGATGTTATCTGGCGAAGTGTCTCAAATTTCTCCATTTTGAAAACTACGGGAAAATGGAAACATCCAGCACTTTTGGGGTTGAACAGTGAGATAGCAAACGAGCTTCAAAATTCAGACTTCATATTATCTCGTGTCAAAACCGCGTTAATGTAAGGCGTCACCACGTGACGACTTAAGGCAATAGCGCTCAGCTCACGTGGGTGCACATGCGCAGAGACCTACAGTAAAGGCCGGAGCAGCTTTGCCTTCCACAATGCTCCGCTAGAAGGCGCGACAAATACCGACGCGACAAGTTTGCCAAGTGGCGTCATCGGTTGACAGAATTTGTAACCCTCGTCGGTTAGTTTGAAATTTCGCCGCTTGGTGTAGAGATGGCAGTACCTAACAAAGTTGCGGTTCCTTCTATGTCAGTGGTTGATTTTACGCGCCTAATTTGTCGTGATCTGATCCGGCCTTTGGCTGTGGGATATGCCAAATCAAACTGGGGCGGGAGGAGAGACGCTTGCCTCCCGAATTTCACGAAGCCGACACTGCTTCTTTGGGAATTAACTTGATCTTACCTTGTTTTCCTAAAATGTGACAGTGCTACGTCAAATTTGCGTCAGATTGTATTAAAAATGAAGCACCATACGTCCTTCCAGTCTTCTTGGGTCTTATTTCCTTACTGTAGTAGAATAAGCGTTTTGCTAGGTTATTTTAAATTACAGCAGATTGCCAAGCCAATTGCATCACTTTGGATACACGGTATCCGAAATAGTACAGTAAGTGAATCGTGAATTTTAAAATTGGGTTTGCCATCCGCCTCTTCTGGCCAAATATATAGTGCGTATATACATAAATAATTAGTAAACCTAGCCATTTCTAATAGGTAATCTAATTTCAAACTGGGCCGGACAACAGAAGATGCAGGTGATGTGGGTGTTCATTACTTTCTGCATATCTTTATTGAAGAGTTATTTAATTTTTCACATTTCACAAAAGCCATTTTCTCTGCCATTTTCCATTAAAACCAGCACAGCGTATGCCTTTTTTCTTCTATAGTGTTTCTGCTGCTGCCTCTGAATTGCGCGATTTTGTATCAACTGCGTTAAAAACACTATTATAAAACTCTTAACACTCTATGGGTAAAGGCGCTTTTATGCAACGAGACCTTTTCGCTCGCCAAAAACGAGACCTTTTCGCTCGCTCCAAAAATGCTTCCTGTAAAAAAAAAAAATGAAATAGCTATTTGGTTTCAGTCACTGACAAAGCACTATACGTTTTTTGTCTCTCCCACTACTCCTTCAGCATAGACTGGATCGGACGGTGCTAAATGCTTGTATGTAATTTACATAATATGATAATGATAATAATAATAATATAACAAAACAATTTGTTGGTGGAGCAACAGGTCTGGCAAGGATCCTGAAGAATCTCTGACTGCCAGCCTGAACACAGAAGGGCAGCTCTTAAGGTGCCAAGGGCAAAAAGATACGGTGAAAGGCATCTAGAGATTTAAAAGAAAAAGATTCAATACAAGCATGGCCAAAACGAGGTGGTGGAAGGGTAAAGGGTAAAAGGTCACGCCTGCCTTACCAACTTGGTTAGACCTGCCAGGGATACGAAGGTCCCCGTTAGCATCACCAGACGAGGGAAAAGGAATGGGAAAGGAGGGCGGCCAAATTATTGTCACGACACATAATGTACAGTTGGGCCAGTCATGACTGCGCTTTTAAAAATAAGTGAATTAACACTTTTATAAAAATGGGCACAGCCAGCTAGCCACTTATCTCAGTGTCAAGATTGCAAACACGTAATAAATGCACTATGACCGCCTTGTGACTTGGCGCGTCAATTGGGAAATGAGTCTGTCTCCTTGTCCGGGGTTTTAGTCTTCTGTACAGCCGAACGGCTGAGAAGATAATAGCAGCGACATTGCCCAACCGTCTACCAGTGCGTTATCTTTTTTCAGCTCTTAAACGGTACCAGATAGCGACCAACGGTCTTCACTATTAGATTCAGTGTCCAAAAATTTTGACTAAAGGAATTTAAAAAAAGAAAGAGTGTGAAGCCGAAGTGACCCCAAGTGACCGGAAGTGGCCGAGTGAGTCCGTCATCTATGGAATGGTACCAGATAGAGAAAACCGGTTTTACTATCAGAGTCAGCGTTCAAGAATGAATAAAAATGAATAAAACAAGCGGCTGCAGCGACTACGTAGTCGCAACCGGTCTTCTGTACAGTTTTGCTGCTTTCAACGTTGAGGCGCACACCTATATCACGCACTGCAACAGCGATCTCTATTATATAATATAAAAGCAGTAACCATCACAATTGCCGGTTAAAAATGTGTTAGCTTTAAGGCCTTGGGCGTATAATTATCAGCCTTTAGGCCTAATTTTTACTTGCACTTTTAATTTTTGCATTTGCCTATTCATATTTGCAACATGGTGCTCCTCTGGTCACATTGTCGCAGTGTCACAACGTCATGCGCATAGATCAGTAGATGAGAAGTGACGGGCGAGATGCAATGTAGAGACAGTCATAATATAGTGTTGTTGATGAAGCCAGTAGCGACTCGTAACAACTTGACGTTGCCATGGTAACGCGATTGTAGACCTAATTTTCAGTTTTTAGGCCTAATTTTTTTAACTGCAGTTTCAATTTCGTTAAGTAGCAGATAGGCCTAATGGAGAATTGATTCGACGGTAAGCCTATTCATGTGTGCAACAATGCGACGAGACTTTTAAATGAAGCTAAAATTCTTTTGTTTTTACGGCTGCGCGTTATTCCTATGATTTCAATTCGACGATCAAATGTTATTATTTCATTTAGTTACGTCGAGGAAGACTATCCGCCATAAGGAAGTAACGATGTTTTAGTTTACCGTATTTTTTAACCAACTTTTCACACTGAATCTAACGTTGTAAACCGTGGTCGTCTCTTTCTGGTATCGTTGCGAAGTTGAAACAAGTGACGGACGAACAAAGCCGTTGCAATAGTCTTCACAGCCGGTACGGCTGTACAGAAGACTACGTAACCGGAAGTATGAAGCGGAAGTGTCCCGAAAGCGGCGGAAGTGCTCAAAAGTCTGGTTGCGATTAGGTAGCTGTTGCAACCGCTTGTTTTAGTTTTTACAGAAAATACAGATTTATGATAGATGTAGAAGTGGGGTTTACTTAATATCTCTAATGCGTGGCAGTGGCAACCTGGCCCACTGCACTGTGACTCAGGTTGGCACTAATGTCCTTGTTGTCGACGCCACATAAAGCCTCATTCCCCTCTCCTTTTCATTGGCTTTAGGCCTAACTCATGCAGCATTAGTTAAATCAGACCAGAGAGGGTGCTGTATGTCTACTCCATTCAGTCCACTGCACTGTTACTGAGGTTGGCGCTAGCCGCTAATGACCTTGCTGTCGACGCCCAATTAAGCCTCAATCCCCCCCCTACATTCTAAATTACGATTGTTTACAAATAGTTTAGTATATGAACGCTGTTGCTCCAGTTATCAAGCTTCAAACACAAGATTGTCAGAGTTATGACATTCAAAAGATAACATGAACCTTCGCTACCTATTTTTCAGCAGCTAGGTATTCTACCAGTTCGCCATTTATATACGTAGCGAGTTATAATTCGTTTTCGGAGGAATAATACTCATGCTACAACTCGTTTACTAACGAACTACCATACCAGGAGGGGATCGAACAACTACGTTATTCAGCCTAAAGCCAATAAAGAAAGATTACATAAATGCAGCTATTTCCATGGCAGCAAGCTATTCAATAGTGTACCAAACAATTTAAAAGAAATTGTTGAGATTTACCCATTCCAAAAATCCATGTTTAAGTGGGCTACTGGGCCTAAGTACAACGACTCAAGATTTTAAGCTAAACTTTATATTTCGCAATTGGTCTGTCTTACCTTGTCAATCCATTAAGTTCCCATGCATATTTTCAAGAATTTATATGGTTGGGGAGGAGAATAGTAATTCTAAAAAGTCTTTATTGAAAAGTGTTATATTCATTCCTATATAAGTTTTGTCCGAGTTTTCAGAGGGCGACACGCGTTCCATCCGGTAATTTTTGCTAATTTTTCAACCCAAATGTAAAGTAAACTAAATGACAACTAATCGGAACTAAATATTAATTTAATACAAGCTAGTTTCGTTTAGTTTAGTTTAATTTTAGGCTGAAAACTGAGTAGAAATTCCCGCGTAAAACTCATGGCGCCCTCTATAAACTTATACGGAACTAATAGGAATGAATCTAAGACGTTTCAGAGAGCGTCGCGGTAACAAATTCTCCTCCCCAACCCTATATATTATTGACATTATTTATAATTCGTTTTGTGTTTACAGTTCAATGGTTTTATTGCTACTTATTTGTTGTAAAGTTTTGCAGCGACTTATTCTTTTTGTACAATGTTTTATGCTTTCTTATGTGGTACCCTACATGCCACAAGCGGGCATCAGCTCTTATGGGGGGTGGGCACATATTATATTGTTGTACTGTTAATTATTTACTGTAATAAACTCGCTTGCTTATTCACTTGCGATCGGAGTTTCTGAAATTAACTACTTGGTTGGAAGAAGTAGTGCTAATGATTGTCGAATAAAAATTGAAAGATACTTGCCGAAAAAATTATAAAAGTGGGATTAAACAATTATAAACCCAGCCGGATAATTTTTCAAGTTTTCAAAGCACCCACGCATGCGCACACGCCATTTTCGTGCAGGACGGACATCGCCGATTTAATTATATAGATTCTAGAGCACATCGCGTAGAAATTTCCTGCAATTGCAACCCGAAACTTGCACATTAATTCCAGTATAAAACCCTAACAGCGTACAGCATTGGTTCCATTTGTTTCAACGGGGTTCATTGCAGTTCGGAGGCCGTACGACTGATCAAAGTTAAAAGCAATTTTGGAAAAGCAATCGCCGTCGACGACCGCAGTATATATATGTGGAGGCAGCCCAGGCACTTCCGCCTCGTTTGGCTGGCTTTAATCTGGCTTTTCCTGGATGGAAAACTCATTGAGGCTTCCAATGAAATGAAACCTTCCTTTTGTTAATTTCATTCCTGACGCACTTTTGGTCCGCTTTCCCCCTCCTTTCGCCTCACTCAAGTTTGTGGGCCCCATCGATTGCGGAGTGCATTACCAAGCTCTTTTGTGCTGCACGAGTCCCAGTTGTTAACGATGCCTATTTTCTCCCATTCTTTTGGAAACATGTGGCAGTAATGCGCCGACCTTTGCTAACTCTTCCTCGTTATGGAGTGGTTTCATCTTCCCCCACCTCGTCCCCTTCTTCCCTTATTGGATGGAATAAATTTGCATTTCCAAAGCCGCTCTTCTATCCTATTTCTACTTTTCATTTCATCCCTATCCCTCGACCATCCCATCTTGATGGCGTACTGGATGAAAACTCGTATAGTGAGTGGGCATTTAGAGAACAAAGCCGGAATTAAAAGGAACAATGTTAAGTGATAAAAATGCTCGACACTGAACGAGAATAGGAAAACAGTGAGACAAATTCCCTAAAAGTGATGAAAATGCTAGTGATATACTGAAGGGCACTAGGAAAGCAGCGAAGCAAATGCTTAAATCGATGGCACCGCGTGACACTTGAAGATAGTAGGATGACTGTGAGGCAAATCGTTAAAGTGAATAAAATTCGTCACATTGAAGTGGACCAGGAAGCAGTGAGGCAAATTTCTAAAGTGAAGAAATTGCTTGAACTGAAGGATATTAGGAAGAATGACGCACATCTTTTAAGTGAGGAAAATGCTGGCTGGACACTGAAGGATACTTGGAAGACAGTAAGGCAGATTCCTAAAGTGAAGAAGTTGCTTGACACTGACGACAGACAGTGTGGCAAATTCTTAAGTAAAAAATATTGCGTGACATTGAAGAATACTAGGAAGACATAAGAAACAAATTTTTAGCGCGACGAAAACGCTTAATACTGGCAGGTATTACGAAGACAGTGAGGCAACTTGGTCAGTTAAAGACGATTTCTATGAGCCATGAAAATATACATTACCTATAATTTACGAGCAGTTCCTTCCTTTGAAGGGCCAATCCCCTAGAGATGAAAGTTGGCTTCTCTGCCGTGCTCGCAGCTTCCTTTCTACGGCACAGGCCTCTTGGCGCGTAGGCCTCTATATAAGGAGCCGCATGTCACCTGGGTGTCATTCTTTCTTCCTAGGGCACCGCCGCGTGCGGTTGTTCTCTTTTGCTCTCCTGGAAAAGGATCTCTGCAGCGGACTCCCGGATTCTTCTTGAGGTAATAACGGGTGACCGTTGGTTCCTCTTGACTCCTGGACATCAGACTCCATTGGGATCTTCCCTTGGGACTTTGGCCCGGTCTCTTGGATTCCGACTTTCTGCACCCGTGCACTTCAGTGCGAAGCTTGATGACTAAAAGAGACCGCGGACCAAGATTCGGTATCTTTGCTACGATCACGGACTCCCGGACTCCTTTTGTGACTTGATCTTCAGTTTCGTTGTATCTTATACACACGTACTCCTGCAAGCCCTGGTACACTACAAAACATGACCGGGCATCCGAGCATTTGGACACAATGCTGAAGGCTCGACGACTGCCAAGGACACCGACCAAGGTTCGGTCTCCTCCTTTCGGACCACGGACGCCCTGTTCTCCCAGTGGCTTGCTCCTTCAGCTTTTCTGATGTTTTCAACACACGGACTCCTGCACATGCTGGTGCACTATGGATGACTGAGCAACAAAGAATTCGGAAACGATGACTGAGCTCGAAGACTACCTGACTGCCGACCAAGATTCGGTCTCCTTTTGTGGTACCATGGATTCCCGGACTCTTTTGGTCTCTTGCTTCCTCAGTTTCGTTGTGTTTTACACACACGGACTCCTGCAAGCACCAGAACACTGCAGCACAGGCGACCGAGCAACTGAGGACTTGGCCGACGCTCAAGACTCTAAGGCTGACTAGACCACCGTCCGAGATTCGGTGTTCTGTTATGGAACACGGATTCCCAGACACCTCTTGCAACTTGCTCTTTCAGTTGCGTTGTGTCTTTACACACACGGACTCCTGCATAAACCAGTACACGGCAGCTCGGACGACCAAGCAGCCAAGCCTTCGGATGACGCCCAAGACTCAAAGACTAACAAGGCCACCGACCGAGATTCGACCTCCTCTTATGGAACCACGGATTCCCGGATTCCTCTTCCCGAAACTTTCTCTTTTAGTTTCGTTTTGTTTTTTTCACACACAAAGACTCCTGCAGGCACCAGCACACCACGGCACAGACAATCAATCAACTCTGCATTCTGACAAGACACGATGACCGACAAGTCCAATGACCAAGATTCGGCCTCTCCTTTGGGGACCACGGATCCCCTGAATCTTCTTGTGGCTTACTTTTTCTGTTTCGTGGTGTCTTTACACACACGGACTTCTGCAAGCACCGGAACATTGCAACACAGACGTCGGAGCAACCGAGTATTCGGAACACGCTTGGAGCTCGGCAACAAACAAGTCTGCCAACCAAGATGCGGTCCCCTCCTTTTAGGGACCACGGATTCCCTGATTTTCCGACGGCTTGCTCTTTCAGTTTCATCGTGTTTTACACACATGGACTCTAGCAAGCGTCGAAATATGGAAGCACCGATGAACCAAGCATTCGGACTACACTAGAAGCTCAAAGACTAACGGGACCACTGATCGCGATTCAGTCTCCTCTTCTGCGATCACGGGTTGCTGTCCACCCTGTTTTTACTGCCAGCTTCCCCTTCGGTTCCGTTGTGTCTTAGCACACGTGGATGCTTGCAAGCCCTGCCACACTACGGCACTGGCAACCATACAGAAACCTTTTACTTCGTCCTGTCGTCGGTCTTCGGTCTCAGTGTCTCTCAACGACGGTCTTCACAGGCGACGACCCCTACGCATTTGCCATAACACAACCATCCGTTCTGCTCTCCAGTCCTCTCTATTTGGTTGGCCTCCCTCGGACCTCCGTTCACGGACTCCCAGCCCCTGAGTCTTCAAGGGTCATCCAAGGAGTTCGCAGCTATACTAAACAGGTTTCCCATCCGCCCCGTTTTCTGCCACTCGTCTCCCAATGACTGTCTTCACAAGCGGCAGCCACCATACCCTTACAGTATCCTGCCAACTATTCAGCCATTACAACCTCACTTTTTGAACAACCACCCCTCCCTCAGTCTCCTTTGTAGTATTAACATATCTTTGTACCTTATCTCTACCTCCAACAATCCGCGCTGGTAGTGACCAAGCTTTACTTCTCGGACGCCTCTCTAATCCCAACCCTCGGTATCCCAGACCCTGAAATCTCCTTGGGGTACTTAAGAAGACCACGGACTCCTGTCCTCCCACAACAGTCCTCGCCAGTGGCAACCTTGCTTTACTTTGCGAACGTTTCTCGCACCCCAACCCACGGTCACCCGGACTCTGGGTCTGCCAGCAACAATCAAGGTGACCACTGCAACACGAAGCATATTTTACATTCTTCCTGTCTCCTGCCTTCGGTCTTCGATCCCCGGGTAGAAGCTTTCACAAGCAACGACCACACTGCACAACAGCTGTAACTGGTCACCCGCTCTACAGTTCCAGTCCTAACCTTCCAACGGCCTCCTCAGGTTTCCGTCTACGATCCTCTGGTCTCTTGGGATGCTAGAAGAATGAACAGCAACTTGACAAAGCTTTCATGTTCACTCTGTCTCCTGTCTTCCAACGACAGCCTTCATAAGCATCAACCGTGTTTCATGTCTTGCCCACAGTCCACGATCCTCCAGACTCTCGGGTCCGCTAGGGATAATACAGGGAATCATGATGGGCTCTGCACTACTCCTCAACTCCTGGCTTCCGGTCGCCTGCATCTAGCCACTTCTCGACAGGAACCTGGCGACCATCTAGGTTTGCCCCACGATACACCAGCTCTTTCAGTCTGCTGAGAACACACAAGAAGACAACCATCAGCGACTACTGCTTCATTGCACCCGTCTCCTGTTGACAGGAACCTGGCAGTGGCAGTATTCCATGGTTTGCAACCCACAACTCGTTCTAACCTTCATCCTCACTCTACGGTCTCCCCAGACCTCGACCCGCGGTCCTCAGGACTCATCGGTTCGCTTGCAACACCCAAGGAAGCCATAGCCCCGCATGGAACATTCACGTTGGCCAGCAACTCTGGTCTCTGGTCACCGGTTTCCTCCTGACATGACCGTGGATGCTGTCTCTTCCATCCCGCACACCATTCTAGGACCGCAGGTGCTACCCAAACAGCGCCTCTTTCACCAATACCGCTACAGCAAACCTGCATCCCCTTTTCCTCCAGGGCATTAGGCCTCTCTCCTTTTTGACCTCACTGGCATTTCAACCTTCCAGGTTCAAAACAAGGAGGGGGGACCGTACCGCCTCCAGGGCTGCCTCCGACCAGCTTCACACGGACTGAGGGTCCAACCAGTCGCCCCAATCAATATGAACCACGGACCTGGTAAACAGATTAGGTTAGAGATGCAATTTCGTCCTTCGGTCGACTACGGTTATAATTCTGTCTTCGGTCGTTCACATTCGCAACTCCACTACTCCAGTCTCCTGCTTCCCGTTCTCCAAATACACTTTTTACTAGCGCCTGGCTTCACCTCGATCTCCTCCACACCTCAAACGTTGGTCTCCAGCAATCAGCTAAGCCACGACAAGACTATTGCACCCTTGCCACGAAGTCTCCATATGACCATAGCATCCCTCGGCTTCGGTCAACCTTGTCTCCCGAGCCGAGCCACAGATAATGAGGCCGTTTCTGTCTTGCTGACTTGGCTGACACCGACTGATCGCCAGCCGCCTCATCCTCCGATCTGCTTCTGCTGTCACTATGTTCAACTTGGCTGTTTGTCGACACCTACTTTCGTCCCAGTTTTTCACCAAACTTCTATAACATTTCGGATTTTCTACCCGTGATTTTCCAGTTCACCATGCTCCGGCGAAAGGAGTGTAACTCGGCTTCCGGCTTGTCTTCCGCACAAGCCCTGCTCATCCGTCAATCGTTCTTCACTAGAAGACAAAAGAATACATCTCGTCCACCTGGACCATTTCAGTGGATTGCTTCCGACATTAAATTCTTCTAGCCAGTCTTGCGATTTGGTCGTTCAACGTACTCACTCCTGACTGTCCGCCACCCGATCTCTCGACTGCTGACTTCTCTTGACACCCAGAGTACTTCGTTTTTCCTACTCCATCACGAAAAACCTGCAACGACCTGATCTCTGCCCATCCTTCCGAGTTACAGATTCCGGGCTCTTGGCTCGTGGAGTCCTCTGCTGAATGCCAACTTTTCAAGATACGGCTTACACACGACCTCACAAGACTCTGGTTCTCAAGTTCAACTTGGATCAAGCCTCCTCATAGGTAATAAGAAAATCGGCATGTTTCGGTGCCCTTTTTTCTTCATCGCATGGCCCAGAACAAGGTCACTGTCCTCTCCTTCGGGATCTCGCCAGCCTCTGACTCTAGTCGTCACGCCTGCACCAACCGGTTCACGGGGTATTTATTTAGACTCTGGGGTAGCCTGCTCGCAGCACGGGCTCCAGTAACCTTGGCACCCGCCTCCAATGGACAAAGTCTGCTAGTAAATTATAGGTAATGGGTGTTTTCATGGCACATAGAAAGCCCAAAATACCAGGGTACGGCTTGGTTGATTTTGGTTTCTATTGCCATTATAAAAACATACATTACCTTGGCCCGCCCAGCCTCCCCTCTCAAAGTAGACCCTGAGTGGAAGAAAGAATGACGCCCAGCTGACAGGCGGCTCCTTATATAGAGGCCTACGTGTATAAGGGCAATAGAAACTAAAATCAACCAGGCTGTACTCTGGTATTTTGGGCTTATTACGGATCCCAATTTGCTCAAGCAAGGGGAGATCCTAAAAAACAGTGGACTGCCGTCAATCAAATAATTGGCAGAAAGCAGCCACACCATCAGCTACAAATGATTAAAATAGATGGTGAGTCGGTGATCTTGCAAGACTCTCCTGAAGCTTTTGTCGACTTATTCAGTAATTTTTTCGTGTCAGTGAGTGAAACGATTCTTGCAGAAAGTGCCGATTCTAATGCTGAAGTTTCTGAAGATGCTTACGAAACGTCCTCTTCTAGACCTGAATCTTTTTTCTTTCACCCCGTGAACATATACCAGAAATGAAGAACCTTATTAATAACCTTCCTGTTAACCAGGCCCCAGGACACGCCCACATGACATCCAAGTTGCGGAAATCTGTTTCAGAAGTTCTTGCACCTATTTTCGATGAGTTGTCCAACAAGTTTCTTCCTAGATTCCATGAATGATCTATGTGTTTTTTGTGTTTAGATGGTCAATGTAAACAAACTAAAAAAGGTGACAAAAATCTCATTAACTTCCAACGCACACTAGTACTGCTTTGTGGGTGTACTCTAATACTGAAGTTGGTATATAAAAAACAAAAAGAAACTAAACCCAATTAGACTGTAGAATCTTCTATAAGTACAGTAGATTTTAACCCATTGGATTAAACCTCGATTGAAGAGTAAAATGAGAAAAAAAAACTAAACAGATAATCCTGTAGCTTCACGCTAGTGGAATTACAATTAAGTAATTATTGCGCCATACGATCAAACTTGCATTCCTGTTACAGCATAAGGTGGTAATATTATATTCCCTCCTTGCTGGAAGATTCTTCTGGGATGGCGATCTCCCGTGATCCTCAAACTTGCTCAGAAGAGCTAAGAGACCTTAAATGAATTTTGCCTTCATCCCTCGGGCTGAACTAATTCCGGTGCTAACGTAATCTGGTGATTAGCCGACCAGACATTGAAACTTGTCTTGTGCCAAACCATGTTTGTGCCAGAGGGAACCAGGAAAGATGGCGGTGAGGATTAAATTCTGCACGTGACAGCAGCACAACTAACTTGTAGTTGTAAAGAACACACAACATCGTGAGGCGCTTGGGAAATGCTGAAGTTGACTCGCGAATCATGTACACAAATATGTAATCTCTATAGGCGTCTATTTTTTTACCTGATCACAACAAGCGATGTTTACTCTTGCCTGTCTCACAATTTTTTTGAGATGTTGATTGATAACAAAACGTGTGAAGTCGTTGTTATCCTGGCTTTGTTTACATCGCTTACGAAGCGTTGCAAGTCCGCCATTGTGATAGATTCCAGGCACATGCAATAGAGCAGTGACATTTGCCGTCATATTGGCACCAGTATGGGTTTTGGAGGGCATAACTACAAGGTGCACTACATAAAAATGGAGGGAAAAACAACGGAAGAGCGGATTTCTTAGGTTTAAAGTAACGTTGTTTTCTCCAACAAAAAAAATCGCGCGTTTTAGGTCTAGAAATCACTCTTCACAGCATCGGCTTCAGTATGACGCCCTTCTGTTTCTCTCCGCAGTTCCCCTTTGCAGCTAACCCATTAAGGCTCCAGCGTAGAGTTATGTACAATAATACTACGTCGTGTCACTGCTGTATAGATTGTTACCGTAATGGTGTTCGTGCTGTCTTTCTAGCATTGTTTTCTGTACTTTTGTAGTGTTGACGCTTACATTAATGGTTAGATTGGTCAGGTAGACTATTACGTTAAGATAGGCAGTTAGATTAAGTTATTAGAATCTATATACTGTGACGTTTTGTTGGTGGAGTTTTTGCCTTCAATGCTTCGTAAAGGACGTCTGATTGATCGATTGTTTTATTGAGCTTACAGGGCTGCACACCATTCGCCCACAAACTAAATCAAAGCTTACAACATGCTGGCAAGAAATACCCAAGCAAACAGTCTGCAATAAAGACTGGCCTTGTGAGGAAACAGATACACTAATCTGAGAAAGAAAAATAAAGACAACTGCCCTGACTGGGACTCGAACCCTGGACTTCCCGCTGACCAGGCCGGGCACGCTAACCACAGCGCTACCGGGGCAGATATTGAGCGCCAGTCCCGAGTTCCAGTCGGGTTAGTTGTCTTTTCTTTGTTTCTCAGCTTAGTGTATCTTGTATATTCACAAGGCCTGACTGTTTGCTTCGTTTACCCTTTACCTTGTGATTTTTTTCTTTAAGAAATACCGATTTTCAATGAACACCGATTAAAAGGAATCACTGATTGTTGTCATAAGGTAAGAATTGATGCTTACAGAGATTGTAATACTATTACTAGCTGTACCCGCGCAGATCGTCTGCGCATGTGCGAGCGAAATACCATACTGAGCAGAATGAATTGAAAACAATCTTCTGGAAGTTTCCCGGGCGTCGGCGGTATTTTGGGGCTAATGACCTGTGCATGCGCCAGCGAAATACTATACTGAGCAGCATGGCATACAAAGGCCCCCGACGTTCCCCTGTTCTCCCGCACCCCTTGCCCTTCCCCCGGGCCCCCCGCCCCTGGCCCCCCCCCCCCTTCCCGGAACTTCCTCATTGGGTGATTTGTCCAACCCCTCCCCCCTCCCCTGGGGTTCCGGGGTATTTGGTCTTCTTCAAAAAGTAAATAGCACTTCTCAGTGTAGCTGCGTTGCTTCTTTCACTGTCTTGATACCAACGCGATAAGCCCGAAACTACGATTGCGCAGGCAGTAATTGTTACTCAGCCAACTGAAATTACTCAATTCGGCTCTAATAGCCACCGTTATTGAAGCTTTTGATTTCCTAATTGTGGCTTCTATACTGTTAGCGGCGTCGTCATTTTATTTCCCGTAACAGAAATAAGTATTCTAAGCATTGTTTGGCTCCTACATTGTTAGCTCCTACATTGTCCTACATTGTTAGCGTCTTTTTCCCATTCTTTAAGGTAATTAAGTATATAGATGACCCGATGTTGATCTTCCTAGCTCTCGACAACAATGGTTGCAAAAAATGCAATTCTAGCTAGCGACGGGCTGCGTGCAAATGCATCCCGGGACGGTCGCGTGTTGAGAACAGATTGTAAAAAATGCAATTCTAGATCTCAACCCATAACTGTCCCGACATTCACTTTTGCTCCCACCCCGCAACCGCGTCCTGTCATGATTCTGCGCAGCAATGCAACTCGATTTCCTTCTTGGTCGAAAGAACAAGTTGGAAATCGCACAAGTGTTAAAACAAACGCTATCTCATGGTAACGCATTGTAATGGTCGTGAAATCGAGTGATTAAAGGGGCATCCGGCCTGCCTTATAACATTCCGCCTGCCTTATGACAGCCACGCGCTGATCGCCATCCGCGCATATAGCATTGCAAAGATCAACTGAGATAGTAGCTACTGTCTCAATTGGCATTGTGCATAATAGACGAACCAGCATGAACGCATTAATCGTGTCGTCACAAACCGGAATGATTCTCGCATTTTAACATCACAATTTACAATTTTCTAGGCTGGTGTCTTATAATTTGCTTCGGCGATCTATTGGAATAATTAATTTTAATGTTTACCGCATTAGTCTTTTAGATTTTTGATCTCATGGTAATTATTAGAAAAATACTCCATGCACGCACTAGAGATAAAACGTCATGGTTATTGTAAGCGCGCAAAGGATCATACACTGCGGGACGCAGTAAATATAGTTAATTATTATTCAACAGAAAATCTTCTAGATGCCACATTTTAAAACGGATTTTTACCAAGGGATTGACTAATGGAAGGAAATAGACCTTTGGGGCCGTACTTGATGTGGAGGATCGAGAAAAATGACGCTGGGAGGAATATCCTTTTAACCACTTCCTCGTACTGAGCTCGTTACCAATTTCTCGTACTATTGGCGGGAGTCTGACAGGTCGATATTGTTGATCTCTGATCTTCTTGAACATTACCAGGATATTACAAACAAACACGTCAAGTGTGCCGTAAAAAAGGGGATTACATGATTGAAGTTTCATTTTACTTGTTAAAATGTACACGGATAAAAATTGGTGATTTTTAATTGAAATAATCAAATGTACAATTCAGAAAATTGCATCTGGTTAAGTGCTTTTGTGCTTTTCGTAATATATCTGATTGGTAAAGCACAACAGCACTTAAACAGATGCAATTTTCTGAATTGTACATTTGATTATTTCAATTAAAAATCACCAATTTTTATCCGTGGGTACATTTTAACAAGTAAAATGTAACTTCAATCATATAACCCCCTTTTTTTTACGGCACACTTGACGTTTTTGTTTGTAATCCGTGTACCTTTTTTTACGGCTATGGTGTCGCGCTATAAAGGTTTATGCATGCAGTCGATTGTTGCATGCACGAAGAACGGATCTGGAGTTTGCTGAGTGGCATTGTTCCCTAAATGCAGTGGTTAAAACAATGTAAAACAATCAAAATGATCGTTTAGGGTCCCGTAACTCCGGAATGGATCGACCAATTGAAAAAAAGTGGTCCCTGTAAGGTTGAAGCCAGGGAAATTTCTGGCTCAGATCATGTTTCAGATTTTAGGTAAGTGCAGTAGTTTTTTTCTGAAACCGTGTCAGCCAAGAAGAACAAGAACCAGAAAGAAGTGAACAGTTTTCAAATTTACGTGTGGCTTCCTGCGTTTACTCTTGCACGGAATTGCATAAAAGTTGGTGCAAAGTTTGGAAAAGTTGCTATCATCTACTATCTGGCCAAGTTTGGTCGAAATATATTGAATAGAAACAGAGAAAGTAATAGTTTTAGTTTTGCTGGAGAGAGGACTTCAATCATGATAAAGAGCATACCACGACCCATCACTTGTACATTGCTCCAAAATTAGTTAGCATGCTCCCAAGCCATTGTGTTGATGTAACAAGCAGAAAAAGGACCATTCACTTTATAATTTGTGGCTTTCAAGCGTAGATAACAAAACATTATTTACCGTCCTTATCTAGCATTGTACAACTCTTTCATTGTTGGACTATTGTTGCAGCGGTGGCCTTATATCATGACGACACAGTGCTGTAACAATGAAACCGTTGTCTTACCACTAGTAAGAACCACGGCTAGGTGTGGGGGGGGGAGATGAGGCTTAATGGTGCATCGACAACTTGGTCATTAGCGCCAACCTCACTCACAGTGCAGTGGTCCGGGTTGCCACTGCACCACACATTACAGAGATGTTATTCAAACCCCTAATCTAAATCTTGTCATACATCTGTACCTCCTGCAAAAATTGAAAAACACCGGACAGGAGGACAGACTTATCGCCCAACTGACGCGCAATGTCATGCGGAAGATGGAACCGACGACGAACACCATCAAGATGGCGACAATCAACAAGTAAGTGCCGGACCGTAAGTGGCCGTCGACACCAAGAACATTCAGGAGGGTCAACCCCCCGCAAAAGGAAACAGTGAGTAAGTCGGGTGTGACCAATTCGCAAACGGGCCAACACAACCTCCTCACGGCGACTGCGGCGACACGCCGAGTGCCACGGCTAGGTGTGGGTTTCTTACTTACGTAATGTGACGTACTCAGGGAGTAGACGATTGAATCCAAGAATAATCTCGAACCCAATTTACTCCTTACTGCATAGCTAGGGGACTATGCACAGAGAACACATATTAGGCATTAAACACTAGTTTAGGAGCTTGGTCTTATCCTGAGCTGAGTCCAGGGAGACAACCTTTCGAGTCGTCTGCCCCACACCAAGTGGCTTATTGTTGTACACACCCTCGTATTTATGCGGAGGGCTGAACAATAGCAGTAGCCTGAAGCTTTACGTTGCGCAACCGCTCACAGGTACGAGCCTGTTCTAACTGGTCTGAACAACAGAGCAAGCTCGTTACCCGGCTGTTGGCGTTCGGCCAAGTTCCGTTGTAGATGGAAGTTGACTAGACGCCAATCAGCTTATGTAACTGCAAGGTACACCATGAGCGTTCACTCCTGTTGCGCCCTGCTATTCGTAAACAGCGTGTTACAGTAAGTAAAAAAACGATGGTCTTTGATTCTTACTTAAGTATAGTAAAAATAGAATCGCTGTCCTTATTTACGTATCCGAAATCGTTTCGAATGTATTATGAAACTATTTCACACTTTAAATTAATAACTATTTATTTTTTAAATAAGAAAAAAGAATTCTAGGCATAGCAAACGAAGGCGTGGGGTTCTTACTTTAAGTAAGAAAACGAAGGCCTTTGGTTCTTACGTATGAAAGTAAATCTAACCTACTGCTGCTATCAATGTTTGCGTATCAATGTTTGCGTATCAATATTTACGTGTCAATGTTTCCAAAATAATACATTTACTACAGCTGTAAAAAGACCCAAAAGGAAAGAGTTGAAATGGATTAAAATGGCGTTTATTTGCAGTTACTGAGTTTCAAAAACGGAGTTGAAGCAAAGAATATTTCCGACAACAATGGCTCGTTATGCTTTCACAATAATGGCTCGGTTTCTAACAATGCAAATCTTTGTCGTACAAATATGTTCGACGATGGTTCGGCAACAATGCACTAACACTGTCGCTTTGTTGCAACTATGGCTTACTCATTAAAGATCCAACTCGTCGTTGTACAAATATGTTAGACGATGGCGTTCGGCAACATTAAGGTAAGAATTTCGCTTTATTGTAAACAGCGAAAGTCTTACGTTATTGTTGCTGAACGCCATCGTCTAACTGATACTTGTACAGGGTGGTCCACAAAAAAATAACGACCAAACATTTTTTAAGTCCAACTTGTCTAGTTAGCACCCCTTAGAACTAGGAGACGACGGAACAGAAATCAAATCTAACGAAACGGGAAGATTTCTGTCCTCTCCTGGTTGTGAGGGGTGCTAACTAGAAAAGTTGGACTTAGAAAATATTGGGTCGCCAGTTTTTTGTGGAACACCCTGTACTGCTTCGCGGTCTTGTTAAAACTGTTTAGTTATTCTGTTTTGTTTTTTTTACTCTTGTCTGCCGTCGTCACGATTTATCTCAGTGATGGAGGTGTCACATTCCATGTTTAGGGCGCGTTTATGCAGCGACTCGCCTTTGCATTCTCGCAGCTAGAACTCAATCGCGATGGCAAAGGTGACATTGCCATGGTAACAACGCTAGATGGATTAACTAAATCCGACATCGTTTGAGTAAATACTTGCAGTCTTATAATCCGTGCCAATAATATAAAGAATTCCTCATGACGAAACCATTTTTCAAAACGCTTCTGAACTCACGTTATGTGCTGTTTTCGTTACGAGGCGGCCGACATAAAACCGCCGCCATGTTGGAATTTCAGATGATTTCTATCTTCTAGCTGCGAGAATGCAAAAGCGAGTGGTTGCGTAAACGTGCCCTTATTCCTGGAATGAATCTTTACTTACCTTCTTGCATGTTCCTCTGGTACACTTTGTTCCACATTATGTTTTCAGAAAACTGACTGGATGACGACTCATTTCCTTGCACTAAAAGTGCAAAAACGTGTGGAAATCACACTTGTAGACTCTGCACAGTTACTATTAGAGTTTACGAATAGGATGATTGCGGATTTTTTTGCACTCGTAGTGGAAGAAAACGTGGCGTCATACAGTCAGTTTTCTGAAAACATAATGTGGAACAAAGTATAGTGAGCAAACATCCTAAAACCTCCCCAAACAGAACTGCAACGTATACAGTACTGCCAGAAAATATGAAGAACTCCGGGTCTGCGCGTTCCACTGGCGTGCACAGGAAGGGAATGGAGGTAGGGTTCATTCGCCTCTGCCCTGTTCGCAAAATGCCGTTTTTGTAAAAAAAAAAAAAAAAAAAATGGCCATTTTTGAGGACATTTGCTGATGCGGTGATGCCTAAGGAAGGGACCAAAGGCCTAAAAAAAAAAGCCCTAAAACGCCACAAAGGAGCAAAAAAGGCCTAAGAAAGTCAGAAGAGGGTAAAAAAGAGAGCAAAAAAAAATTCACTAAAACTTATTGTGCCTTTTACTAATAGTTGATCCTGCTCGCTCGAGGTTATGTGCACGCTACTGGCGCGTTTACTGTGTATGTGCTGTCAGCATGGTGTGATAGATGTAGATGCGCTCGTTACACCCCCCCCCCCCCCCCCATCTTTTTTGGAGGCGAATTCACGACGAGATAGGCCACCCGGTCTCGTCACTTGCAGCCCCACTTCACTTGCGGCAATGTAAAGACCCTCCAAACTTTAAATTATATTTGAAAATAGGGGGGGGGGGGGGGGGAAAGACGTTATTTCGTGAGATGGTTCTTCACGTCTTAACTTCTTTTTATTGCGTTGTGCCGAAGGTCAGTTTTTTTTATTTATAAAAAAATCAGCCTCCGAGTTTTCAGTTTCAAAAAAATATACACTCTGAGCGAATTGCCTGCCCAGAATATGTCCGACCGGATCTATTGATCATCACGAAATCTAATCTTTTCCCATTGAGGCAACCAAAGCGCTAACCCAGTTCGAGAAGTTTCATCAGAGAAAAAATCAGGGAACTGACAGTGCAACGTCAAATTTTCTGCAGAAAAATGCCCTCAACTGACCCCACCTCAAAGACAATTAAGTTATAGTGGACTGCATGGTAGCTAGCTGAATTGCCGGGAAGTATAAGCGTTGGGTACTGAATGCTTCCTTCAACTTCAACCTTCCGTTATGGAGTTCTCTTCCCCTCGTCGTGATTTAAAATTGGATTTCAATTTAATGTGGGGTGTGCTGCAAGCTACGGTTCACTAGTTTCTGCTGACTTGAGCGTTGAAAATTCTTTTTAAAAAATCGGGCACAACTAAATCAAACGCATTAAACGCAACACGTCATGACTCCCAACGTGTTTCACAACGTAATTCGCTCCAGACATGACCCCTTCTGTTAATTTCTTAGACACAACCTTTTTCAGTGTGACCTAACCAAGTTTTTGCACCCCTCTTGAACAAGTTTTCAACTGAATTGTAAAGAGGATTTTTTTTTAATTGTGTACTTGTTTTAGATTGTACGTTTATAATGCTGCATTTATCCTGTATTTTTTATGTGATTTGATGCAGATGATTTATCGTATCATTAGTTTCATTTTAAGGAAAGATGTTTTATTAGCCCTCCGATCATCGAGGCTGAGCGGTGAGAGACCTCAGCGTGGTTGCTCTAGGTTTGAGGATCTGGTCGAACCCCTAGAAAGGGGATCTTGGCAAAGCCAGGTCTGCCGGCCAGGGTAGCGTGAGAGGCTACCATGGTCCTTCAGCGGCCATGGGAACTATTCTGGCCAATCTTTCGGCCCCTACGATAATCGGAGGTTTCCCGGTTCAAATCCCAGGGTTGGCTCCTCCCTTTACCAGATACATTTCTTCTTCTCAGAAAAGTTTGGTAATGTTCAAATTTGAGCCAGTTCAACCAAACGAGCATTAATTTGCTTTGGCTTACTTAAGGCTCAAATTAATTAATTTAAAAAAAATATTTAATCTACTTTCCGTTTATTCTTTATCCCTGTATTTGACGCAGGTAGCAAATCGTAGTGATTAACTTTTATTTAAAGATTCACTTTGTATTGCAATTAAAAAAAAAATTATTTTGCCCGTGTGTTTGACGTGGGTTCGTCCCTTTCTCCTCCATGTTCGCGTTATTACTGATTAATTCCTTACATTCTTACGATTTGTTCATTATGTGGGTTTGTTCGCGTATACCTCTAGATCTAAAGTACCTACAAACAGAGTGGTGTCAAAGAAAGGGAATTAAATTTGCCTGATCTTAAGCCCTTATTTTCTCCCTCAAATAAGCAAAAAATATGCTTAAAACTTGTTTTTGATGAGACTTTCATCGACTCTTCCTGAGGAGAATACTGTTGACCTGAACTAAGGAGAAAGTAAATTAACAACGGCCAAAAGACTAAACCTAAAACTCCGTCAAGCGATATTATTTTAAATAAGTACGTACTGGTGTTTTGAGGCAATAAAAAACAAACATTATTGCTACTATACCACGACCCACGGCTGTTTACCGTGCCGTCATCATAAGTTAGCCACTGACGAACGAGAAGAGCGGATCTTTGGCCGTCTGATTGGACCATCCCAGTCACGTGATACGTGCGTCACGGCAAACAGCCATGGCGCGTGGTATAGAAGTCGTTCAGTCCAAAAACGGGTAAATTTAGCCATGATAACATTCTGAAATGATGTGGCTGCTTTTTCGTGGATCTTGAATTACTATCGCATCCTCTCTCCTTTCCTCCAAATCGCTCAAGTCCGCATCTGCGAAATAAATAAGCCTCTTTTGGTCATATCAGTTTCCAGCTTCTAGGCATGAAGACATTTATTTCGTAGATGCGCTTTCAAGCAATCTCGGTGAGCGAGATCATCTCGTACGCCTCTTCTCAGTCTATACTTTATTCCACATTATGTTTTCAGAAAACAGACCATATGACGCCACGTTTTCTTCCACTACGAGTGCAAAAAATCCGTGAACATCCCATTCGTAAACTCTAATAGTAACTTTGTAGAGTCTCCAAGTGTGATATCCACATGTTTTGCACTCTTAGTGCATGGAAACGAGTCGTCATCCAGTCAGTTTTCTGAAAACATAATGTGGAACAAACTATAGAATCTGCCAGATAGCGGGATGAACTCGCTCAGCTCGCTCCGCCGGCAACCAATCACAGAGAAGAGTCGATGACGTTTCAGGCAAGATGGCGACGATAAACAAGTCGTTGCCCATCCCTGCACTCGATCTTTTTTTTTTTCACTCAAGTTTAACTAAACATTTTCATTGCGAGACTAACAAAATGAACCAGCACATAGCTAGTCATGCATTTAATAATCGGGGGCCACGAAATGGCATGCGTACTAGGTTGAAATGATGATGCGTTCTATTGTTCGTCTCCGTTCAAAAAGGCCACATGCCGTAGAGCAAACTCAATGCTAGAAACGATGGTTCAATTTCACAAAAGTCGGGAAACTTTGCTCATTAAAACTAGAGAATCTATATATATATATATAATTACACAAGATCCGCAACGCAGTCATCAGCAGCGCAGCAGCAATCTGCATCTGCAGCAGCTGCATACGATGCCATCTCCGCCATCTACTGACGGAACGGCAAATTATAAGAGTAGCAGCCAAGGCCCGCTGAGATAGTAGCTGCGCCCGGAACGCAACGGCCAGCGGCGCGAACATACGATGCCATCTATCGACCGAACGGCAAATTAAATGGGGGGGGGGGGAGCTAGACGGGGGGATGGGAGAGAGACGACGCGGAATGAGCGAGCGACTCCGCTAGTAATCCAATGATTCCGAAAATGCTCTTTACTTGTATGAATTGGAAAGTCTTGCAGCAATTAGCTATAAGAAAAAAATATACGCTATTTCTGGCCATTCAAAGTCACGCTATAGCATATAGCGTAGCGCTAAACATGTAGATTGAATGAAATTTAAGGAGCGAGAAGCCAAAGATAGCCGGGCGGGTCAGCAAGAAAAACAGCAGGCTACTCTGAGTGCATGGATAGCTTCATCCAAGTCTCTCTGGAGTTAGGCATTTAAACCTAACGTAAGTTGACCTTGCCGTCGCCCCCTCCCCGAGTCTTGCCTCTCGTCATTTCCTTCTTTACCGACTCCACTTTCACTTCTCCTTCCACATCCCACTTCCCATCCACATCCCCTTCTGAATGTTATTGGTGTCGGCGGCCACTTACGGTCCGGCACTTCCTTGTTGATTGTTGCCATCTTGATGGTTTTCGTCGTCGTTTCCATCTTCCGCATGACATTGTGCGTCAATTGGGCGATAAGTCTGTCCTCCTGTCCGGTGTTTTTCAATTTTTGCAGGAGGTACAGATGTATGACAAGATTTAGATTAGGGGTTTGAATAACGTAATGTGTGGTGCAGTGGCAACCCGGACCACTGTACTGTGACTGAGGTTGGCACTAATGACCAAGCTGTCGACGCGCCATTAAGCCTCATCTCCCCCCCCCCCATCCACACCCCACTCCCCATCCACACTTCCCCCTCCCGCCACCCCGCTTTCCTACTCCACTTCCCCTTCACACTTCCCATCCACATGAACTGATTCATTTCCCTGTTTAACTGCACCGAAACTGGTGAACAAAACCAAGGTGGAAACTGCTGAATGTGTGGCACTTTATTCTATTTTAATCATGTTGCTCTGATGAAGACAATGCGATTTTACCTTTATTTTTGCATACCATAACGGACTTTACCAGGTTTTTTTTTTGCTAATGATGCTGATTTTCGGTGGGGCGAGTGGTAAGCGTCTAACTGGAAAATCGCATAATTGGAAGAACGTATACCGTATAACAATATCACCGAAAGTCGTCTAACAGGAAATTCGTATAATGGAAAATCATCTAACAGGAAATTCGTATAATGGAAAATCGTCTAATGTCCCTGCCTCGCTCGCGCTACCGCGCTCGCTGCGGCTATACATATAACATCAGAAACCGCAGTTAGACGTTTATCCAGTTAGACGTTTATCCATTATACGATTATCCGTTATACGATATTCCGTTTAGATCATTTTCCATTAGACGATATTCCGTTAGACGATTTTCCAGATTTTTTATTTATGCAGATATTAGACAATTATCCCATTAGACGATTTTCCAGTTACACGCTCGTCCGATGCCCCATTTTCGGTAGATGCGTTTTGTTAGGTTATTCGGCAAAAACCAAAAATGTTCCAAAAAAAAATAAACATTGCGTGTTCAGTTCTAAATCAAGCTGGTAAAATCAAAGCTTGCTTAGCTTTTATCTCGAACAAAGAAAATCGGTATCTTCGGTATCCCAGTACTTGACCAATATCAGTATCGGATCGGAACAGATCGGCGAAAATTGGTGTTGGTGTACCCCTGGTGATAACGGTAAAAAAATGTTGTTTTTTGGTGGTAAAGTTTTGTACAACCCTTAACAAAATGGTGAATTCCTCAAGGAGCCTTTGGGGGGGGGGGGGTATACTGACAACGCTATTTCTGCATCTAAATTTGTTTTGACGTGGGAATTAGTAACTGGTTGCCGTCGGTGCCTCCTTTGAACATGTCTCTCAACCCAATTTTGTGACGCAGGGAAACCGTGCCGAGTAAAATACCGAAGCTTTAATACCTCGGGCTACTGGAGTTCATTTCAAATCTTTATGCACAGTACTGATATAAACAACCAACGAATATTGTGCTGAATGTGCAGAAAGTGCTCAGCGCAACCAAGTAGCCTGAGGTATTAAAGCTTCGATTTTTTACGTAACGTGTTCTTTCTGGTTTCCCTACTAAGCAAAAGAGGATTACAATAGTTGAGATGCCGGTATAGGGCCGCTAGCCTTTGATGCGTCCAACGCCAAAACACATTTACAGAAAAAAACAAAGAGTGTTGCCAATACGGCCCAAAAAAAAGGAGTTGGGTTTTCAACGTTAACAACTAATGTTTGTTTGAAGAATAAATTTGCAGGTCGGAAACGTTCAGTACGAATGATTCTCTGACGAACAGTAACAGCCAGGAAATTCATAAAATACCACAGTTTTAATTTTCGGCTGTTTTCTGGTCCTTGTTCACAAATAAAAACAAGTACGGTAAAATGACAAGAGCAAGAGCTTGAGTTAATGGTGTACTCCCGTTTCGCGAAAAAGAAAGCAGATTAAAAGCTTTATTCCGAAAGGGCAATCCCGTTTCGCCAAATCCCGTTTCGCCAAAACTAATTTGACAAAATTTTACGTGCACAAAATTTAATACCTTGTTTCTGTGTAATGGGGTTTTAAAAGGCAAACATTTAACAGAGACAAGCAGTGGTAGAATAAGGCCAGCTGATTTATTTGCGTTATGAAAACTGACAATATATACAGACGGAAAAACGTGTACTTTAAATGGTGATCTCCCGTTTCGCCAAATCCCGTTTCGCCAAAAAAAAAA
>JAHWFP010147479.1:1048-20530 GCA_023313725.1 Lithobius niger
ATACTAGCCTAAAAAATTATAAAGTGTGATGTTAAAAATACGAAAATCATTCCGGTTTGTGACGACACATTCTTTAACTTGATCCTGTTTCGTGTAAAATTTCCAAAGCCAACCAAGACAGTAGCTGCGTTCTTACAGCTGCAGCTACTATCTCAGTTGGCCTGGTATTCCTATGCCGATTCTCTTGAAACGATCCGATATTAACATGCGTGTATGGAGATCTGCGAGTGGTTGTTATAAGGCAGGCCGGATGTGTCTTTAATCTATCGTTTTTTAAACTTCCCCTTCTCCCACTTTCGTACTGGGGCGTGTTCCTCGGCACACGCGAGCATAAAAAAGGACGTAGATATTGACGCAATAGTTTTGCAAACGAAAACGGAAACATATTTCGTCAAAACTATGTCATATTTATGAGATTCCTGATTGACGAGCGACCTAGCCCTGGCTATACTTAAACAGTGCAACCTGCTCTTTTGCGGTTATTAAAATTAAAAAAAAAAATACACAAATATCTATATATATAATTACACAAGTTCCGCAACGAAGCCATCGGCAGCAGCAATCTGCATCTGCAGCAGCTGCATACGATGCCATCTCCGCCATCTACCAATGTAACGGCAGATTATAAGAGTAGCAGCCAAACCCCGCTGAGATAGTAGCTGCGCCCGGAACGCAACGCCCAGCAGCGCGAACATACGCTGCCATCTACCGACCGAACGGCAAATTAAATGAGGGGCGGCCGCCAACAACGGGGGGGGGGGATGGAGGGGGAGGGGAGGGGAGCGAGACGACGCGGAATAAGCGAGAGAAGCGAGCGACTCCGCTAGTTCACTTAAAGAATCCAGCCATATACAATTAACCCATTACTGTCCATGCCGAACTTGATGCTGTTATGGAGTGACGGTCGCGGGAGTCGAACCGGCATTGAATTGGTTTGGAGACGTGGATACTGACCGGTGGACTGTTGCTGCTACCTTTGCTGGGGGAGTACCCCTCACAAAAAAGGACGCGTTGCGCTTTGGGACTTAGTTTTTCCCGTTTAGCATCCATCCAATATTGGATATCTTCGACGGATTGGAAAGGGTTTATGGTTAAATGTAGCAGTGAGGTAGTAGGGCTAGATGCCTATCGTAGAAACCATGCGCAGTAAATTAAGAAAAAAGTTCCCCTTTGGATTTTCCACCGCGGATTTTTTACTGTTTTTTCTTTGAATTTTTATTTCTAGATTTGCCTCTAACATCGCAGAATCGTAGTAATCTTTAACAATAAAAATAATGTCACAGCTTTATGGAGCTTTTTAACTGCTGTTAATCTGTTCAACTATAAATAAACGTCTTTTTCAACTAAGAAACACATGGAGCCAACATTGTGAACAGCTAAGAATGACAAGTGAGTAGTAATTAGGATGAAAAAGGCACGTGACATTTTTCGTCACAATTTCTGCTCACTTGTTATTCTCAGCATCTGTGTTGGCTACAATGCGTTTCTTTGTTTAAAACTAAGAATTACAGCTAATTTTTGTTTCATATCTTAACACAATGTTTAGTTTTGGTTCAGGGAATTTTTCCCGACTGCAATCAAAGGTAGCTTTTTTTTTTATAGAATATGTCTTACCTCCACCATTTTCGTAGGCCACATATGGAAATCTCCAGACATTCGCAATTCCCACCGAAAATCCGACGCAGGAAAGGACGAATTCCAGTCGCCCTGACCACGTGCCTCTGCCGTCGTCCTTGGAAACATTGGAAAGTCTTTTTGCGTGGACTTTCAAAGAATTTGTGGTTTTCTGTAAAGAAATGAATTAGTCGAGTTGTTAAGCTGATTTTCGGTGCAATTTACTGGGAAAATCGTAAAGTAACTAACCCACAAACCACATGAGCGGGTGCCCATGTGTGGATGAGTGTCGCAAAAAAATACAGAACTAACAACAAACACTGAAACAATATTTCCAACATTTAAAAAGTAGAATTACAGGAAACAGGAAGTTATTAAAATAATGTAAATGTTAAAAAGTATTAAAACAAAATTACAAAAGCAAGAGAGAAAAAATAAATGAACAATCGAAAAAAACTAGAATAGCACAATCATATGCCAAACTGAACGTAACCTGAGTTTGCAAGGAGATACTGGAATACTAATAAGAAATACTGATCGTATGAAAAAAGATGATCGCTGTGCTCAAAATGTAACGAAAGCCCCTAAAAAAATAATAAAAAATAGACCAGAAAACTAGATTAGTGTTCCCATCTCCTAATTAGCCTACTAAGAAAAATATGGATTTTAGCAATTTGGACAAAAAATATCTTATATCTACCCCAAAACAAGACTTGTTCAGGATTCCCGTCAAGCTTTTCGGCCGATGGAAGTCGTGATATCAAACGCTAAGCTCTTTCGCCAAGCTAATCTCATCGACTAAGACTTCAAACATTAAAAGAAATAATTGAAAACTGCGCAGTAAGCAAATTTTATATATTTCATTTAACCTTCGAACTATTACTCGGTGGGATTAGCTTGGCGAAAGAGCTTGGCGTTTGATATCACGACTTCACACCGCTGAAAAGCTTGGCGGGAATCCTTAACATGTCTTGTTTTAGATTTAAGCAAGTATTCAGGACTCATGTCTGGCTAACTGAATAATCATAGCCATGTATGGTATTATGAACACTACGAATTACCTGGAAACGTTGTGATAATTAATGCGTAAAAGTCGAAATTTCATATCTAAAGTTTGGCTTACGTAATAGTCCTACAGACTTAGACTGTACTGTAAAATGCAAGATATTAAAAAAGAATTAACGTCTTCCCAAAGTTATGATCCTCTAATTGAATCTGCGAACGTCACTCAAGTGAGATCCAGAGCGGTCTGTTGTGAACTGTATCGTCAACGTTTGAAGCAAGTAGAAAGCCGCTTCCCTGACGATTTCTTATATTAATCTGTCGTTTTAACCGGTGAACTCCCGTTTCGCCAAATCCCGTTCGCCAAGTCTCGTTTCGCCAAAAAAAAAAAAAAAAAGCAGATTAACAGCTAAACCCTCAGGGGCCAATCCCGTATAGCCAAATCCCGTTTCGCCAAAACGAATTTGACAAAATTTTACGTACACGAAATTTAATACATTATTTTCTGTCATGGGGCTTTAAAAAGCAAACATTTAAACCCCGAAAGAATCGTGGAAAGAAAGAATCATGGAAAGTTTTTACTCACGAAACCAAGATTTCAAATGTTAGATAAAGTTAACTCATGATGATGCTGTACTGCTCTACGTAATTGCTAAGCGAGTAGATTTTAGCACAAGTAGCAACTTGAAAATGTTTAAGCGATGGCATCACATTAATACCTCTTATTTCTACGGGCAAGGAATTATAAAATTTACCACCGATGTAGTAGTTCTTAGTAGTAGATGTAGTTCTTATTGTGTGCGCGGCGTATCTTGAGTCCTGGAAGTAATTTATTAGCGGCTACGTCTTCCTGGAGGGGACGGCTTTAATTGACGGCCGCCATTGTTTTTGTAACCATCTTAGATATCAGCAAGGCACTCTGCTGCCAAAAAAGTACAATCGATTATCTGTGTTCTTTCCGGCGAACTCAAGAAAGGCAGCGCACACTTTAAGTCTGTTCTTAGCTACTTTAAGTTGTACAATGAACAAGGAGTAAACTGGAGTCGTGCCTAGTATAGTTCTGCCGCATGGTGCAAAATAGTAATGGAATTGTGAATTTTGGGTTAAAAGCGTGAACATTAGCTTAGAATTTCAAGCTCGACGGGGTCATCAATCCTAGCTATGGGGCCATCTATTTTTTTTTTAGAATATGGCCGCCATTTTCAAAATGGCTTCCAAATAATGACTTTTAATTCGCATATTCCACTTTTTCGTTATTGATCACCATTTGATTCAAACTAATTAAAATAAAAGTGGGAAAGCACATGTATTTTAAGGATAGGCCAACATATACAGGATACTGCATATATAGTTTGTACAAATATAGCACTTCATATGTTAATCTCGTTCACAATCTCCATGACACTTGCATAGTGGCTATCACTTCATCTGAGCCTTGACACATGTACAGTTCCCTCTGCATTCCACTGCATAGTCAGGGAGTAGTTGTAAAAAGGCGTGCACATTTTGCCAACTTTTATTTTTCACTTGGGATTGTTGGTTACATCCCAAGAAATAGTTTTCCACATGTTGCCACCTTGGCAATACGCATTTAATGTATTAGGCGTTAAAGGATGGCGGCCAAAATAGCGGCCACTTTTGCCATTTGGTTGATTATGCAAAAACCGTTAGTAATAAACGGTTGAGATAAACGTTGTTTTACAATAATGTTATCTACAATGTCATTCCCATAGATTTTTTTCATATCGCTTATGGTGTTCGAGAAAAATGGATTTTGTCCCATTTTCGGCCATTTTTTTGGCTAATTTAATGCTAACAGACGTCTGAATTTGTCAACTTACAACTTTCAACTGCTGCTGCGTCGTTTCTAATTCAAATGGATGGCTCCAACTAAATTCATCCAAAAGGTCGGATTATCTTCTTTACAACAAGGGTCGTTGAAAGGGTCTAACAGTGGTAGTCTTGAAACCCACTTAGCTTAAAGTACATACTTAAGTGCCAATTCAGTAGTCTGAGAATCCCTTTAGAACTGGCAAGCCCTTAAGGTTGAGTATCTTCCAAGTGTGCTGTGGAATACCCTTAAGTACCAAGTTGGTAGTGCAGTGAAGCTCTGAGGGAAGATCCAGGATGAGCAAGAGCTCTGAGATCGTCGAGGCCGAACTGGTTCCCTTATTGAAACACTGTCCTGCATAACATTTCAGGCTTTGTTACAGGAAGCTGAAACAATTTTCCTCATTGGCATAGCACTATTACTGGAAAGATACATCCTGCGTAGAAATTCGATTCCAACAATGCAGCAATTACTAATTGCAGCAAATTACTTAGCTACAGGAAGCATCCAACAAATTGTAGATGACTGCGGGGTCATCCCAGAAAACCGCTTCGCGCAGTGTATCAAGGGTCGCCAGGATAATTGCTGCTTTATGGGAACGGCACGTTCAATTCGCTGTGGGCAACAAACTCACAGCATTGCAATACAGATTCTGTAACAAGTAAGAGAACTCATATACAGAGCAAGATTTCCAGATGCCGCAAGTGTCGGGCACTTTTACACTCATTGGTATCCGTACAGCCGGTGCAATGAACATACAGGTATTTCGTAACATGAAGGTGCCGTTGCCTGTGAATGTACAACGAATATGTACTGAAGACCTCTGTTCACATGTTGAAGCCCGTTATTATGGGTCAGCCCATGATAGTTGTATTTTCATACAGTAACGTCTGTATGCAGACCTTTAACGTCTGTGGTCATCGTGGCTGAGCGGTGATAGAGCTCAGCCTGGTTGCTGAAGGTTTGCGGATCTGGTCGAACCTCTGGAAAGGGGACCTTGGGTAGGTCCCTGCCAGGACTGCCGGCCAGGGTAGCGTGAGAGGCTACCATGCTCCTTCGCGGCTATGGGAACTATTCTGGCCCATTCTGGACAATCTTTCGGCCCCTACGATGATTGGAGGTTTCCCGGATCGAATCCCTGGGTTGGTACCTCCCTTTACCAGACATTTCTTCTTCTCTAAAAGTCTGGTAATGTTCAAAATTGAGCTGGTTTAGCCATACAAGCATTAAATTGCTTCGGCTGACTAAAGGCTCAAAAGAAATTAATTGTTAAAAACAAAAAAAAAAAAAAAAAAATTACAAGGGTTGCTGCCGGACAACAGTGGCTGTCCAATCAGCGTGGTTGCCGGCTTCCTGTGCCTTCTTTGGGAGCGCTGAAAACCCTGAGTAGAAGTCTCAGCAGTGCAGATACAGCGGGATGGCCCTCCTTTTTATCTCACGTTTATTATGTGGGCTATTTTCGCATCTGCTTCATTGTCATAGAGATTATTCAGTGGCAGGATTGCGCCACTGCACAGACAAACCACCTTTTGTGTGATGTGGTCAGGTTAGTTTCCTCATCTGCCAACACCTATTTTTAGAACTTTTCGTCTACATTTTCCCATGGTAGTAAGCGCCATTGCAACAATGTTCTCCCAATATTTCTTTAGCTGTCCTTCGTCAGTTTGGTGCAGCATTGGTGCACCGAGGGCAGCATTAAATTCATCAACAATAGTAATCCTTTTTCTTAGTTGTGGCTGTGTCTGTCGCTAATTAGTCCCATGCATGTGCAACCAGTTCGGCAATGAGGTTGCGCTCTTGGTGTGTAAATTGGTAGCGTACGTACGTTCTATTCATTAATTTGGCTATACAGAGCTTGGAAATGTGGTCACAATGGGACCACTTGCTGTATAGGGTTTGTGCGTCAGTGACGACGGAATTGGTACTTGTATAAGTGATTAGTTGACACTTAGCTCTGGCGTTCTAGACTAGTCCACGTAACTTGAGTAAATACTTCATTTGCGACCAAAGTATATACTTAAGTACATACTTTCTCAAGTGCCACTTGCTGTAAATCTAAATTCTAGACTACCACTGTAAGACTCTTAGGAACCGAGCTACACCCATTTTACTAGGGGATGATATCACAGTCACCATTGGATTTTTCGTTCATTTTAAACTTTCAACTGCTGTTGTGACGTGCCTAATTTAGGTAGATGAATCCAACTAGATTCATTCGAAAGGTGGGGATGTCTTATTTGCAACAAGGTTCGTTGAAAGGGACTACGACTATTAGGAACCGAGCTAAGCCGTTTTTACTAGGGTCTGGTATCACAGTCACTGTTGGATTTTTCACTCATTTACAACTTTCAGCTGGTGCTGAGACTTTGCTAATTTAGGTAGATGACTCCAATTAGATTCATTCGAAAGGTGGGAATGTATTCTTTGCATCAAGGGTAATTGGTCTATACTTAAATAAGAAACGTCTCAGCACCAGTTGATAATAGTATATGAGCGAAAGGTCCAACGGGGACTGTTATACCAGCCCCTAGTAAAACGGGCGTAGCTCAGTTCCTAACAGTCGTAGACTCTTTCAACTACCCGTGTTGCAAAGAAGACATTCCCACCTTTTGAATTACTCTAATTGGAGTCATTTATCTAAATTAGAAACGTCTCACCACCAGTTGAAAGTTGTATATGAGCGAAAAGTCCAATGTTGACTGTTATACCAGCCCCTAAAAAAACGGGCAAAGCTCGGTTTCTAACAGTCGTAAACCCTTTCAACTACCCTTGTAGGAAATAAGACATTCCCACCTTTCGAGTGAATCTAATTGGAGTCATGTACCTAAATTAGACACGTCACAATAGAAGTTGAAAGTTGAAAATGAGCGAAAAATCCAACAGTGTGTGTAATACAAGCCCTTAAAAAAATGGGCGTAACTCAGATGCTAACAGTCGTAGTTCCTTTCAACGGCCCTTGTTGCAAAGAAGACACTCCCACCTTTCGAATGAATCTAATTTGAGCCATCCACCTGAATTAAAAACGACGCATCAGCAGTTGAAAGTTGTAAGTTGACAAAATAAGACATCTGTTAGCATTAGATTAGCCAAAAAATTACCGAAAATGGCCTATGCTCCCAGTGCAGTGGTGGACGATAGGTTGTGGTCAATGTTGGGTTAAAAGCGTGAACAAAGGCTTAAAATTTCAAACTCAACGAGGGGATCAATCGCAACTATGGGGCCAAACGCATTCAACTATCTTGGGTGCCATATTAGAAAATGGCGACCATTAAATCGTTTTCAAGCTATATAAGTCAAAAAATAATTTTAACTTCTAAAGCTACAAAATATTTATAGCATTTTTAGCATTCCTTAAGTGCCCTGGGAAGCAAGGGTTACTAAATAACGATAACCTTTTGCAGTTTTAGCTCAGTTTTCAAGATGGCGTCCGAAATGGCGGGTCCAAAAACAGCTTACAGCTTAAAATAGTTTGTGCGCCAGACAATTTATTGGTACCAGTCAAGGTGGCAAAATTATACCTTAGCTCATGATACAACACGTACCAAAGGTGTGGGTGTTATAACCTTTGGCAAATTGCAAATTGGTTTCCAACCCATCCTAAAGTAATTAATAACCTTTGGGACTCATTTGAAAAACAGAATCTTGGGCAATGTGCATGGCTTACAGGCACATAAGGAGGGTCAAAATTAAATTTAAAAACAATCAAATCATCATTTCTGCCTTTTTCGGCGTTCCGCCTATTGACATACAATGTTAAAGTTTGAGGCTCTTGTGGAAACCCAAGAGTTATGCTCAAAGGCAGTGGTAGTGGTAGTGGTAGTGATGCTCAAAGGCAAATTTTTTGCACTATGACATTTTGAATTTCGAAAATTTAACGTTCCAGCCCACCCTAATGTGTCTCCAGTTTTCACGTCGTTCACTTTCAACAAACATATCGCTCTTTAACTGCTTATGCATAAAGCAGTTATTGAAATACAGTCGGGGAGAAAAAGGGGCTTGCGTCGTGAGCTATTGTTAAATGACGTTACGTCCCACTCCAATCGTTTATTTGAATGGGTCATGTCTATTACCTTTACCGTATGGCCGGAAGTGACTGAAATATTAGTCGATTTTTCATGATTTCTATTAGAAGACGTGCCAGCAAAATGTAGGCGTTGTTATTGAACAGTTTGTGGCTAAATCGTTTGCATATGAAGGGTTGTAGGTCCTTGACTAAAAAATGTTTGCCAATTATGTTTCTGTATGAAAAAAAAGTTGAACCGGAAATGGCCCAGCTTATTTCAGGTTTTGACAACAAGCACGGAAAACGGAATTCTATCTGTTGTTGGACTATTAGCAAACCACTGAAAAAAAAAATGGAGACTACTTTACGGTTCACCGGGAAGGCATCCTAGGATTCTATGCGTATTGGCAATTCGTGTAGTTATGTGGCTCCTGCTAATCAGGTAATTATTGTATAATCGATTATTTAGTGTAACAGTTTGTTGTAGTATAATCAATTCGACAAACGTGTGAGACAACGGGATAGTTCATACTAGGTGCGTAGCTAACGGAATAAAGGCAGAATTATAAATTCATTCCACGATCACTTTCGATAGTAAAATAAACAATAGAGGGAACAAGTTTACTTTACGCAGCTTGTGGGAAGAATAAGGGCTCCTCACCGATTGATCTCTCGTTGGGCTAGAATGACGTAAATGATCAAGTGAACAACATTTTCGCATAAAATTTTGCCGTCAGAAATTAATGAAGGCTGCACTCTTTGCGCTGACGGACGAGAGGCCGTTTTCTTCCCATGTTCTCAGCTGATATTTTTTTCCCGTAAACTGTTCAGATAGGTGGGTTGTTATTATCGGTTAGGTTAGGAACCGACTTCGGCATTTCACTAGAGGTAATGAACTGGTTGGGGTTTGGCATTTTACTTGCCCGACTTTCGCCCAGTTTCATGCTTTCTGGCGCGGCGCGGTGCTAACTTTGGACCTTCACCACGGCCAAACGGTGCGTTTGTCCCAAAAATGGAAGAAGAAAATATTACTCAGCAGGTAATTTTTAGTCCATAAAAAAAATCGGACGAGAGCCCGTTTTCTTCCCATGTTCCCTTTACGCACATGGCCCGAAATTCGAAAAAAAGAGAAAAAAACCTGCCTTTAATTTTCACGGAAGGCACTACAAATTGATCCCAAATTGCGGAAACTTGTTGAATCATCATTAACATAACCTAACCAATTAACTGCCCCTGTATGAAATGCCAAACCACAACCAGTTAACTACCTCAGTATGAAATGCAAAACCCCAAACTTACCTAGCCTAACCTAACTGACAATAACAACAAAACCACACAAAACCACACGAAACTGACAATAACAACCCGCCTATCGGAACACCCAATAGAAAGCTTTGTCTTTCGTCTGTGAAAATAATAATGTTGCGATTTTTTGTATAAGCAGTTTATGCATTTCTTTATGATGAAATTCTTGTTATTTTTATGTTTGATCGTATTGATGTTATTAATACAAATTATTACTTATTTTTACCGAACATTTTGCCAACTCCCCAAACACGGACGGATGCAAGTTCCTCAATCGTTCCCTGCCGGTGAAATTCCAGCAAAGGCACCTGACATAACCTCACCAAATATAAGTCCAACAGAGAAGAGCACCCCTACAGTGTTGATCAATGATCAGTCGGCAAAACAGTTAGGAAAACGAACTATTATTATTTTTTAATACCCGAAAATGAATGTATTTTTATTAGCCGGAAATAATTGGGGTTTACTGGATATAATTACTAGAAATAATTTATTAGGAATCATTTGTTTTTACTAGACATCACACTCATCAAAGTCAGAATCGTCGCAAACCACCAATGACAAGTTAAATATCATCCAGCCCAGGGAAATGCGTGCCAAGGCATTTACCTATACCTAAGCGACACACAGCACCATCGCACCATCGCAATAATATTCGTCGATCGGACAATCTTTTTTATTTTTGAGTTTTATTGTAACCTGACATATAATAACTAGATGTACCCCTGGCGTAACATACGCCGGTCTAGCCAGTTCCCGCGTACCTAATTGAAATACTTTACTGGGCAACACGAAATGAAAATAACTTCGAGGTCCCCAATCTGTCACCTCCCCGCCCCCTCTCCCCACATTCTCTTGGTGCATGGTCAGATTTTCCCGCATGCGCCTACTTCCTGGTAGCCCTTTCCCCTCTCCACTGCACCCCCCTCCCCCGAATTCTCCCATGGTGTAGCGTGAATATCCCCACCCCCATTGCCGGTCCTCCTCTCTTTGAACCCCTGTTGTTTTGTTTTCGTAGGGATGTAAATGTCTTTTTGCAATATAGGACGCTGCTGTTATGTTGTTGAATTGACTGTTTGTCCGTTCTGACGCTAAATGCGATAAACCCAACAACGATCGTGCAGACATTGATTGTTTGTCAACCATTTTGAAAGCTCTTCCTGATTGTTACAGGGCACAAACATTGTAACGCACACACAAACGTTTGTTACTGATTGTTATGGACACACATCTGATGATTTTGCTCAGTGATACCCAAGCCTTTTATGTAGATAGATGCTGACATCATCACAAAATTTGTCAATGAGCGTACGATCGTTTTTTATTTCTTTTCATTTTTTTCTTCATTATCCGTTTAACCACCAGACACTAGTCGTCTTATCCGTGCCGTAAGTATAATCACGTTTTAAGTTACCAGAAATTAAACAATGATTCATTGCAGCTGTAGGCATACAGTTGTACAGCTACAAGGAAGGAAGAGTTCTATAATAAGTTAGGTTATTCAATCTCTGTTTGTAATAAGCTATAAATTAATGACCGTGTAGAGTTTAACTCCAAAATAAATCTCTGTCTCTCTAAATTAATGTAATTATTAATTTTTGAATTATTACGCACCGTTAAGTCGTTTTTGTATAGTGTTTCCTTTGTCTAATATTTCGCGCTGTAGACCATTGCAATTCAAATTCTTTAGCCACCATCACTTAGTACACTACAAATTTACGTAGTTCAACAACCAGCAGCGGGAGAGGCAAAAGTACAGCAATTTAGTTCCCGAACTAAAGTTTATCTCACAGTTTATATACAGTATGTCCCAGAATTCCCCTCCACCCAAAATAAAGGGATATACACTGGCTGTGAATTGATAATAACAACGTACTCATATAGGAAATCACCTATGGCGAATCCGGTGATGGTTCCCAAACTGACCTTGGAGGTTGTTTTCAAGGTCGTCCACAATATATCTCCTAACTATTCAAGTAAAGTAAGTTAGAAAGTTGTTTGGAATTATAATACAAGGCCAACAAAGAAAACAGAATTGAAATCGCGCCGTAAACACGGAAAATATGGGCAAAACAACTTGGACCCTGCAGGGGAGCCAATCAAGGGGCAGCGATAAGCTTAGATAGTGATCAAATACAGTTAATTCATAGCTTTAATTAGGTTTAAATGTGATTTGAAGCAAAGAATATGTAGAAAACAATCCATCCAGCAAGGACGGAACGAACTGAACCTGAAAACGAGGCTCACTGAAAATGGATATCTAGAAGGTGCACCATAACCAGAACACCAATCCATGGGCAGAAAATACAAGTACATTCTTCAGTAATGACTATAAATTTCCTTCATTACGTTCAGGTGCTTAACACAAATATGGTAATGCAGAACAAATTTAAATAGATAAAACAAATTAACAGAAAATATCCACAAAATCCTACTTTTCAGCCTTAGAGGGTTGATTTATTGTGGTTCTGCACTTAGTGGTGCACCTTACCGATAGCCGCTCGGAGCAGAGGGGAGCAGTACCCAAAGTTTCCGGAGCTATCTCATTATTTTTTTAATTTGCACGAGCGGTTTCTTTGATCCATTAAAAGAAAGCTCTTTAGATTGTTCCCAAACCTTCTCTTTGGGGCGGCACCAAATTCATTTGGTGAGAGGGTGGGGGGAGCACGTACCCACGGTAACCCCCCCCCCCCCCGTACTTTCGCCCCGGCTTTTATACAATTACCGAAATCAGGCGCTGGACTTCCTCTAGTCGATCGTTATGCTTCAGTACACATGACGATGCAACAAGTGATTGCTTATCGCTGCCCCTTGATTTGGTCCCCTACAGTGTCCAAGTTGCATTGTCCATATCTTCCATGTTTGAGGCGCGATTTCAGTTCTGTTTCCTTTGTTGAACTTGTGGTATCATCCCAAAACAACTTTCTTAATTTACTTTATGCCCGTATCTTGAATAGTTTAGGAGATATGTTTTGGATGACCTTAAAAACGACCTCTAAAGTCAGTTTGGGAACCATCGCCGGATTAGCCATGGGTGATTTCCTATATGAGTACGTTGTTATTTCCAACCCATATCCATTGTATATCCCTTTATTATTTTGGGTGGACAGGACTTCTGGGACACACTGTATGTGATTCTTCTACCTGGCTTGTTTTTTTTTTTTTTTTTTTTTTACATATCTACCGTTCATCTCAGATAACCTTGACCTACATCACCACGATATCCAATTCTTTCACACACTATTATTTTTTTTAGCTCTCGTTTTTGCGTCACAACATTCGAGAAACCACCAATCGTCTTTTCCCTTTCTTCCTGCAAGCAATGGTGTCATTGTTGGGTGAAGGGACAATTTCTCCCTTTTCGTTGAAGGAAATAATCCGCGGAACCAAACAACAATAGAAAATTAACGAGCCACAATAAAACTGAAATACCAAAACTAAAACTATGACAGTCCGACGCAGATTTAACCAGACACAAGAATAAGACAGTAATTTCCAGTATTTGAACTAAGCATTAATCAAAGAAATTGTTCCTGATTTCTTACCATCTTTTTCCCACAGTCTGCGTTGAATCAAGCAGGACAGCGAAAGTGCTACTCTCTTCACATCGGTAATGGGAGAGAAAGGCCCTCAGACTCCAACCTCTCTATTTGGGATTATCATCATCTTATGCTCATAAAGCTTTGAAATCCTGCAGATAAGAATTCAAGAAATTACAATTAGATGGCTTAGTAAAAGATAAAGTTAACGTGTGCAGTTAAAAGTCCTTCACCTGTCGTACGTTTACGGTTCAATGACGATGAAACTCTACGAAGATGAGTTGTATTTTCTTAAAGTTGCACAGTCACTGTCAGTGTCAGTGAATACTGGGCGCACGCTTGAGAAATAGACGGCAAAAGCAGTGATTGATTGGTCACTGATTCCACTCTGTTCGCATGATGCAGTAGCATAACGTTGGAGAACTACAATCGTGCTTAATGAAATTAATAAATGCACCAGTATACGCTAAAAAATTAATGCACAAGTCGCCTGCACAGTAAACCGTCGTTTCCACTGTCCTTTTTCACTAATCGTGACCCTTTCGCCTGAACTGAAAAAAAACAAAAAACATGAAAGACTTTTACAACCTTTTTCTCTTTGTTGAAAAAGAGAAGCCCAAAGTGCACAATATGAAGACAACCCGACGTTTCGAGCTGACTCCAGCTCATTATCAAGGGAATAAAAAAACACAAAATACACTTAAAATTGCATAAAGGTGCAACCAGACAGCCAAATGCATGCAAAACTGCCTAAGTCAATAACATTAAGGAAAATTGGAAATTAGCCAACAGCGAAAATCATACACTAGAAATAACGTAGTTCAGTAAACCACCTTTATGCACTTACGTTTCGTCGAAGTGGCATGACCCGGATACGAACCGGCTACCCAGATCACTTGCATAGCGCCTTAATCGCTATGGCCACATCATCCACTGGCAACGCAAGTGATCTGGGGGCGAACTGGGAAGCCGGTTCGTATCCGGGTCATGCCACTTCGACGAAACGTAAGTGCATAAAGGTGGCTTGCTGAATTACGTTATTTCTAGTGTATGATTTTCGCTGTTGGCTAATTTCCAATTTTCCTTAATATTATTTCCTGCGATTTACGTATATTTAAGTCAATAACAATTCTAAGAAAAAAAAAGTAGAATTAAAAAATTAAAAAATTTATAAAAGAGGAAGAGGAGAGTGACCACTTTGTGCTCAAAGCACAAGAAGAAGTGGCGACTATTGACTGCAGTCGGGGTTTTTCCTGGTGGTGAGGGTGTCAAACAGTTATTTCTGTGGTACTCTGGTGTCGAAATTTGGTAACAATTCTCTGAGGAGTGCTAAGTACTGGGAGCAGATGATTATGTCCCAAATGACAACAAATTTAAAAGAGTACGTAAGCACTCCTCAGAGAGTTCTCTGTTACCAAATTTCGACACGACAGAGTACCATAGAAAAAAACTATTTGACACCCTTACCGCCCTGGGAAAGTGAATGAAACCCTGACTGTATGCACTCAATAGTCGCCACTCTCCTCTTCTCTTTTTTTTTTAATATTTTTTTTTTAATTTTCCACTTTAAAAATTGTTCTAACTAGGGCAACCCCCAGTATATTGCCGGTTTTATAGAGCATTGTTGTGATTTTACATTTGCATTAAAATGCTGTGATTTGCCATTAGCAGTCGCCCAAGCTTTCACTAGCTTTAGTTAGCTCAGTATTAAGAGACAAAGAGGCCTAGACCCGTTTGCATGAAAATATTGTGACGTCATCAGTACTGTGTCTCTTTGTTGAAAACACAGTTCGAATCATTACTTATACAGGCAATTCCGTCATTCATTACACAAGCAATTCCGTTTGACAGCGATACAAACAAACAAAAGAAAACAAGATGGTCGAGATTCCGACTGCGGACGCAGGAACAGTAGAAATAAAAATTAAGACTGGGAATCTCGATAATCAGTCGACAAACAAACAAATAAACAAATATTATTATCTTAGTTATATAGATTGTTGTATTGACTTAGGCAGTTTTGCCTGCAATCGGCAGTCTGTTTACACCTTTGTGCATTTTAAGTGTATTTTGTTTTTTATTCCTTTGATAATGAGCTGGAGTCACCTCGAAACGTCGGGTAGTGTTGAGTATGACATGTGCACTTTTGGCTTCTCTTATTCAACATACTTCGTTCCAGTGCTTACATGGTCCTAATGTGTCTTTGTCTGACTGTTTGTCTGTTTGGGACACGATAACGTTCAATAAATACGGTTGCAAACCTATTTACGTTGCTTTTTGGACTATAAAAAGGTAAATAGGTTTGCATTCATATTTATTTAACCCATCTCGAAACCAAGGGTTTTCCGTCCTGTTTATACCACACGCAATGACTGTTTGCTGTGACGTGCATATCACGTGACAGGGCTAGTCCAATCAGACGGCCAAACAGCCGTTGTTCTCGTTCGTCATTGGCTAACTCATGGTGACGTCACGGCAAACAGCCATTGCACATGGTTTAATACACGACAACGTTCACAATTTTTACTCTGATTTGGATGAAATTTGGTTTTCGGTGGTATTCGGGTTTTTCTTCAGTGTGTAATTTGTTCGCGTGTTTCTGTGTTCAATTCGTTCGCTTGCGTTAAGTTGCTCCAGGCGTTGACAGATTTTTGAAAATTTGAAAATTTGCCACTTGCTGTCAAGAGATGGCACTACTTAACAAAGATTCCTACACCTAATTCAGCTGATGTTTTCGGAGTTTTAGGATTGGGGGGAGGAAGAGGATTTAGGCTTAATAGCTAGGTCATTAGTGCCAACCTCAATCCCCGTGCAGTGTTCCGGGTTGTCACTGCACCACACTTTTAGACCGAATAGAAAAAAGCATTTCTTGCTGTGACAGTAATTGCGATCTTTACAACTACGATAGTATTTAGTATGCCATAAATCGCCTATTAAATGGCCATGGGTTATTAAAATTAGTTCGATAAAACAGTTATAATTCATTTTTCGAATCTTACTTCTATCCAGGGAGGGTGTTTAGTCTAGACTTCATCGAGAAAAATTCGGCGTTTATGCAATCATTCACTTACGTGATCTGGGGTCGGGTAGCATTAACGTAATGCCTTTATTCTCATTTGTTCAGGAAATTAGGTTTATTAGCTTATTTAGTTTGCTTCATTTATGAAGCTTTAAATTAATTTTGGTATAGAAAAAACCACGTTGTACGGGGATATAACATTGATTTCCTTCAACGTATGAAGCTTTTAGTCAATTACTAGCAGAAAAATTACGTTCTAAAATGCTTTAAGGTAGAAATGGGGAAATAACCTAGTTACGGCCCCTCCGATTTTTTCTGATACTCCTCCTCTAACACTAGGGGTCACCCTTTTAAACTCCGGGGAAATCTCTCCCTTGGCAACATTCGACACCGTTACTTCTGCGAACGGGTCGTGCAGCCCTAGAACGCCCTTCCAGATGACGTGGTCTCTGCTCCCTCGCCTAACTCCTTTAAACGCCGTCTGGACCTGTTTTTTTCTTAGTTCTTGGTTGGTGTTTTTGGGTGCATATAACTTTTTAGCTAGCACCGACCTTTTTCTATTCTATTCTTTCCCCCCGGGCTTGCCGTTCTTTTCAACAGAGATGACGTCACTCATTTTTCGAACATTTTTGCTAAATCTATATAACTAAGATCGTAATATTTGTTTGTTTGTTTGTGTGTGTGTCGCCAGATCAACGAGATTTCCACTCTTAAAGGGCAATTACATCCATTTTGACATGCAAGCTTTACTTTTGTATCACTTACACAATAACTAAACACAAGAACTGCGGTAAGAATACGTTACGTACGTCCGATACAACAATTTAGTTATTGCATCACCAAAACACGACACGGAGGCCGCCATTGTTTTGCTGGAACGCGCAGAAATTAATGCCGACAGATGTCACTCTTCGATTTCGAATCGCAGCCGACTGAGATAGCTCTATTGCCTGTGAGACCTCACGCGTCCGACGGCCTTAGCTGGCCACTACAACTGTCGGCCAGCTAAGGCCGTCAGACGCTCGAGCTCTCACAGCCAATAGAGCTACCTCAATCGGCTGCGAGTCGAAATCGAAGAGTGACATTAGTCGGCATTAATTTCTGCGCGTTCCAGCAAAACAATGGCGGTCTCCGTGTCGTGTTTGGGTGATGCAATAATTAAATCGTTGTATCGAACGGATACGTAACGTTTTCTTACCGCAGTTCTTGTGTTTAGTTATTGTGTAAGAGATCCAAAAGTAAAGCATGCATGTCAGAATGGATGTAATTGCCTTTTAATTCTTGTTTTTATGTGTTGGTGCGTCCGCACCGGGTATCTCGTTAATCTTTTTTCTTTTGTTTGTTTGTTTCTCTGTCAAACTAAATTGCCTGTATAAGTAATTATTCGAACTGTGTTTTCAACAAAGAGGCTCAGTACTGATGTCGTCAAAATATTTTCATGCAAACGAGATCTATTGTGTGCGCGGTGTATCTTGAGTCCTGCAAGTATTTTGTGAGCGGCTACGTCTTCCTGGATGGGGTGGCTTTAATCGATGGCCGCCATTGTGTTTGTAACCATCTTGGATATCAACAAGGTACTCTGCTACTGAAAACGTACAATTGATTATCTGTGTTCGTTCTGCGGAGAACTCAAGATAGGCCGCGGACACTATAGTCCTCTGTATCTCCTAACCCTGGCTCTAACTAAATCTAATGAAAGCTTGGGCGACTGCTAATGGGAAATCACATCACTTTAATGGAAATGTGAAATCATAACACTGCTATGTAAAACCGGCAATATACTGGGGGCTGCCCTAACAATACACCTAAAATCATTAAAAACGTATGATGTGCGTCTGTGTGTGTGTGTTTGTGTTTGTGCGCGTGTGCCTCTACTCCTCTTGAACCAAGGCACTTACCAAGATGGGAGTTGTGGACCAAATTAAAGATAATTAAATTGCGCAACCGTTAGGCCTATTTTTGTCGCTGCAACTTGATTTTATGACCCTCAAATACGGGAAAGAGATTGCAAAAATGACGTTTTTCTGACCCTCATGACGTCATAGTTTGTTCGCGTAAAGTTTATTCTGCTTAAACAAACCTTTCCTGATAAAACTATGACGTCATGAGCAGGCATGCTGAGAGGTATGATGGACGAACTATGAGCCATAATTGCAGTTAGTTTGTATAAAAAAAAATCAGTACATCGATGGTTTGGTGCGCTTGGAATCAAAGAAATGACAGGAAGCATGGATCGACGCCAGTGGAGTGAGCGAAGCGAATTAGCGATATGGCTAGTCTTTATACAGGGTTCAGACAATTTTTAAATTCTCAATTTCTCTGTCATTTCTAGGTTTTCCAGGTGCATTAAATGGCAAGTTCCAGGTGGTTTCCAAAATGTTTAGTTAGAGAAACAGGCAGTAGCTAATGTTTTCATTAATATTCGTACGAAAATAATCAACATCCCAGATAATAGCTGTTTATAAACTAGTGCACACGGGACGAAACGAATTTTCATCACAGATATTGGCACCAGCCTAAGATTTGGTTTATTGAAGTAATATCTAAAATACTTGAACATATATTAAAGCACAAATTAAAATATTTGATACTAGCCTAGAATTTTGTTTTTGATCTGTTAGGTAATTCAATGGAACTTTCAGATTAAACACAAAGGCATTTTTTTTTCAAATTTTTCCCTGTCTTTTCTCTGATTTTCAAAAAAAAATTCTTGGCTTCCCTGAAATTTCCCTGAGCTTTGGCTCTATTTTTAATTTCCCTAAGATTTCCAGGTTCTCCCGGTTTTCCAGGTTTTGTCTGAACCCTGTTATAAAATAAACAGTTTTCGCCCGCACGGAAGGACTGGATAAGTCAAGCTACGGAGCTGTGTCACATTCTGAAAGTTCCTGTTTTGTCTTGGAGCTGGTTACGAAAAAGTAAAGGAGAAATTACTAGACTTAATTTTATATTGTGGCTTACGGCCAACAGACTATGAAGACTTAGGGGCTAGCCATTACCTTAAGGCAGGTTTTCAGAATGCAGGGCCGTAGAAGTACGGGCATGAGAACGTCATTGTATTAGCTTACCTTCACGGGTGACGACAAGCAGTTCAACTACGGTCCCCTAAAGGTGCCACCGCTGCCGCATGAAGGGGGACGTGGCAGTTCCTTCTTCTCACAGGCAGGATGGA
>JAHWFP010147479.1:25530-69053 GCA_023313725.1 Lithobius niger
GCCTTAGCTGGCCACAACACTGCCGGCCAGCTAAGGCCGCCAGACGCTTGAGCTCCTCACAGTCAATACAGCTATCTCAATCGGCTGCGAGTCGAAATCGAAGAGATCCGTCTGTCGGCATTAATTTCTACGCGTTCCAGCAAAACAAAGGCGACCTCCGTGTCGTGTTTTGGTGATGTAGTAATTAAATTGTTATATCGGACGTACGTAACGTATTCTTACCGCAGTTCTTGTGTTTAGTTATTGTGCAAGTGATCCAAAAGTCAAACATGCATGTCAAAATGGATGTAATTGCCCTTTAACAAATTTAGTTTTGTACAGACTTTAGTAGTATATTGATGTTGCTTTATAACGACGCATTTGTGCAACCCTTTTGTAATTTTTGCTTTGTAATGATTTGGCAAGGCCTGTTCACTCCAGAATCGTGCGGGAAATAGAAATGTCGCCATTTTATGGGAAAAAATTTGTTTTTCAGATTTAAACTTCCTTTGACAAAATTTTATTGCGGGAAGAGAACAAAAAAGTGAAGTGTGGACTGTGCGACCGTTTTTCAAACCGCTTTAAAAAGTGGTGGGGCAGCTTTGGCAGAAACTATGCTTGCTCACCACGTCCATGTTTCGCTAATGCTTAAATTGAATCTGGTAACATGTAAAATCGGCGCCAATAGTATACTCTGTTCCACATTATGCTTGTAGGAAACTGACTGTATGAGGGCACGTTTCCTTCCACTACAAGTGCAAAAACAGGTAAATATCCCACTCGTAGACTCTAACAGTAACTGGGTACAGTCTACATGTGTGATATTCACATGTTTTTGCACTCGTAGTGGAAGGAATCGTGGCGTCATATAGTCAGTTTACTGCAAACATAATGCGGAACAAACTATACAAGCGGCAACAGTAACCCATATTATCCACGTAACGAAAACTTATTTATTTGCCGGAAGATCATATAAAATGAATAGTTTTGAAAGGGTTGCTGTTTCTTATTTCGCAGTAAATTCCAGTCAAAGCATTACTTAACAGCAAAAAAAAAAAATATATATAATAATAGTTATAAAATCGACCTAATTGCAGTCAATTTAACTCTTATTTTGTGACTGACTTCCCTAGTTCGTACGTTTCTTTATCACTTGGTACTAGCCAAACAAATGGCAAAATTGTGCGACTTTTCGTTCAAGCTTATGGTTTGACCTGGGACGAAACACTGAATCTGTGGGTGCTTTGTCCAAAATGTAATTACTAATTAGGGATGCGTTCAAGGGCGTACGCCCATTCGGGTACGTGTTCCCCCTGCCCCATTACCCAAAATGCCCTTTGTTTAACTCCGGATGTTCTTGTTTTCCTGCCTTTACTTGGAGTCAGGGAGGGGGGCACAAAGAAACGGCCTTAAGGTTAACAAAACGGCCTAGGGGCAAAGTACAGAAGTAGCAAGCAACTCTTTGCTCCCCCTCCCTCCCAAATTTTTTTTTCTTTTTTGGGAAGAGGGGGAAGGAGTTGCTTGCTACGTTTGTATTTTGTCCCTGGACCATTTTGTTGCTCCCTGGGACTTTTTTTTTTTGTGTTACCCACTCCTTGGCTCCCCTATGGGGAAACAAGGGAAAGGAAAAAATGGGAACTAGTGTTTAAATAAAGTGTAACTATAGGATAGAGGGTCAGGGGCACGTGCCCCAAGTGCCCAAATGTGCGTCCGCCCCTGAACTCATCCTTAATCAGTAATTAAAACTTGGACGAAACATCGATTTAGTGTTTTACCGAAGTTCAAAAAGTCCTCATAATGTTTGTTTATACTGTCCATTTCTTCAAGTATGTCCTCCCCCCTCCCCCGCACACACACACTCCTCGCTTTCCTTTTGAAGGTCTGCATACGTACCTGGTTCGGTTTATGCTACTTTTCCGTAAATAAGGTGAAAAAAAAAACATGATTCATGAAGATTGGAATCACTACATTCTTAGTTACATAACTAGGGCCAAATCACATACTGTATAGTGTGTCTGGGAAGGAGGGGAAGGGGACCTGCGGTCCGAAGAGAAACACATACAGGAGCTATGCGGAACCAACCCCGATAAAAAAAACCAAAACCGAAACTGATATAAGAGAAGCCACCAAGTTTCCAAAAACGGTCGGCCTTTGAAAGTAGTGATTTCATTAAACCAGGGAAAGGCCACCAAGGTTAATCCTATTAGCCAAGTTAATCGCATCGAATAATACTATGGACGTTAAATTAAAACTTGAAGATAACTTTCGAACTATTAGCGCCGGTGCACACGTGCGTTTTTTGGACGTGCGGCGACACTACGGCACCGCTGCGATGACGTAGCCAATCAATGCACACGAGCGTTTTATTAACGCGCGTTGACGCTGCGGTGCCGCTTCGGTAACGTGTGTGCGCGTTCGGTTCCCTAACCTCGTGTACAAAACATTATAGATTGAAACCAATGAGACGATATTGCTTTTTTCGCCTACCTCGTGGAATAAAAAATATATTTAAAAACGAATGCGACGAATTTTGGTACATTGATGTACTAATTTAAGACGTGCCAGAAGAAAATGTTAAACATCCTTTGAAGATTAACTAAAAAATTCGGATAAGTTCTTTAGTTACCTCCCAAAGAGTTATTTCTGCAGCAACATTTCTGCAGCAACATTTCATAGTACAGGATAGTTCTTTACTCCTCCAATAAACAATTCCATGCCTATTTCTTCGAAATTGGACGCCATTTTCGGTAACGCTTTTGCGATAAACGGCGGACGTGTGCACCGCTCAAGTCACCCAAGGTACTCAGAGACGCAATTGCGTTTTTTTAACGCTGCGGTATCGTTGCGTTGACGGGGGAAATTGCGGTACAAAACGACCGCACGAGCGGCGGGCGGTAACGCAACGTCGACGCAGGTGCGTGCGCAGTACCCAACAGATGGCACGTAAACCAAACCGCAAATGTGGTACCGCAGCGGCGACTGCAAATGAGGTACCGCAGCGGCGATCGCAAATGCGATACCGCACGTGTGCACCGGCGCTAAAAATAAGTAGGTACGATTAACTTGGCTAATAGGATTAACCTTGACGGCCTTTCCCTGGTTGAATGATTTCAAAGGTCGACCCTTTTTGGAAACTTGGCGGTTTCTCTAAATTATACCAGTTTTGGTTTTGGGTGGATTATAATGTGAGAAGAAGGTTAAATTTACCTTGAGCAGATACGGGCTCATAATTAACTTAGCACTTGCATTATAGGCAAGTAGTGGCAGCTTATTGTTTTGATTTAGTGAGGAAATGGCCACTAGTTTAAATAGTTGGAAGCCCGCTAGGCACGTAGGATAGAATTTCGCAACAACTAATTTTCACTTCAACTCGCCTCTACATAGATCAGGCACTGCCAGCGCTGATGCTAATTCCCAATCATAAGGTAAACATCGCGTGCGGACAAGCAAACCCAAAACGCGCGTGACGTTTGCCGTCGAGTATCACGAGACACAAAACGGGTGTATACAAAAGGCCCTGAATCATCAACGCATACCGCAACTATAGAACGTGGCAGCTTAATAGTTTGACTGTCTTGGATGCAGACTGAGTACAGGAACTTTTAGTTTTACGAGAACCATAAGAAAAAGTCGGGTTTTTAAGAAATATTACATGCGGCTGCCAACTATTTTTTTTTCCGGAAGATATCAAGAACGTACGACCGTGAGCTAACGTGCTGCAGTCCGTCCTATTAGGATATACATTTTCGAAGTTATCTACGATTCAGTGAGTATTTTCACAGAATTTTACTTTAAGTTTTTGATTAGGACAGACGCTAGTGCGTCGCCCGCCGAGACTCAACAACTTCCACACGTCCACCTTATGCACTATAAGAGCATGGCAGCCACTAGACACCTCTGTCGTACAACTACAGCTAAGGAAGCATTCAGAATTGCGTAACGCTTGGAGGGTAAAGGGTTGGGGAAATGTGTTACAATATGTTATGATGGGGGAGGGGTGATTATGGCCAAGTGTTATGTAACGCTCTAAAATTTGCTAAATTTTTTCCTAAATTGTTTTACTAACGTCTTGTTCTAACTTCTGTTTACAAGTTGACATTTGTTTTCGGAAAAATTACTGAGTCATGCCCCTTGGTACTAATAGTCCTAGGGATAAGCAAAAAAAAAAACTGCACTTTGTGAGGATAACACCATCTTTGGTGTACTTCATTTCATGTCAACACCCATAATAAACCTTTAGAAACGGGTGCCACCTGAACCTGTCAAAAGCCAACATGGCAGCCATTTTGTTTAAAAATGGCCGCTGTACAATACAAAAGTTCAAAATAATACTAATGAAAGTAAGTTTGGTGTCGACTGCTAGGTTTTAATGTCAGCCGAATTTTAAAAAAATCTCTAAATAATTGCCAGGACTCCACACGATGAGATATCCAAAATGGCGGCCAAAATGGTGAAAAAACTCAGGTGTTTTTCATAATTTTAAAATATACTTATTGTGTAGGGGCACTGATGTGAATTATTCCTCAAAATCGTAAGTACGTTTGCAGTGACTAGTAACTAGCAAACACCATGTCACATCCGTACTGTAGTGTAGTGTGTTCGCAATTAGGAGCCAAGTTGTGGCGCTTTCTCCATGCTATACACTGCATTTTTCTTCAATTCACCGTAAGTTTATAATCTTAAAAGTGATGCGGTAGTAGTTCTAATAAAGATAAATGAATGTATTTAGACTTAGATATCAGGTGGCGTTGCATATATATTTTCAATCATGGATAATTAGAATGATTTATTGTAATTAGGAGCTAAGCAACGTCAGTTTACCTCAGTTGTAGTGATGTGCATTTTGCGTGTATTTACCATAAGTTAGGGCGCGTTTATGCAACGACTCGCCTTTGCATTCTCGCAGCTAGAAGCTAGAAATCGTCTGAAATTCCAACATGGCGGCGGTTTTAGCTATGACGACTTGCAATGAAAACACTTAATAATGCGAGTTCAGAAGGGACTGTGTAAATTTCGTCAGGAGGAATTCTTTATCATATTGTCACGGATTATAAGACTTAAAGCATTTACTCAAACGACGTCGGATTTAGCTAAGCCAGATAGCGTTGTTACCATGGCAACGATAACTTTGCCATTGTGATTAAATTCTCGCTGCGAGAAAGCAAAACCGAGTTGTTGCATAAACGCGCCCTTATATCGTTAAAATGATGCAGTAGCCGTTCTAATAAAGATAAATGGATGTAATTAAACTTAGATGAATGATGGAGATGTATATTTCTGAATAAGGGTAATTAGAACGATGTATCATAATTAGGGGATAAGCTAGAAGTTTATCTGTGCTGTATCTCCATGCCTGCTAAACTTCTAAGTTACATCTTTTACATGATACGGTGGCAGTTCTAATTATGATTTACGGATGTATTTTAATTAAGCTTGTTCGAAAATATATATCTCCATCTTTCATCTAAGCCTATATTATATCCATTTATCTTATTTAGAATGGCTACTGCAGCAGTTTAAAGATGTAACTTATGATAAATAGGCGCAAAAAGCACGGTGCTGCCATGTAGATGAACTAACGTAGCTTAGCTTCTAATTACAATAAATCGTTTTAATTACCCTTGTTGGATAAGATACATCTCCTTCTTTCATCTAAGCCTAATTGCAGCCATTTATCTAAAACGGCTACAGCAGTTTAAAGATGTAACTTGTGGTAAATAGATGTAAAAAGCACAGCGCTACAACATAGATAAAATTCCATAGCTAATCTCTTAATTACAACAAATGTCTTTAATTACCCTTGTTCGAAAATATACATCTCCATCTTTCATATAAGCCTAATTACACCCGTTTATCTTAATTAGAACGGCTATTGCAGCAGTTTAACGATATAACTTGTAGTAAACAGACTCAAACTATACATCACTACAACATAGATAAACTGCCGTAGCTTAGCTCCTAATTATAATAATCGTTTTAATTACACATGTTGAAAAATATACACCTACACCTGATATCTAAGCCAAATATATTTATTTATCTTAATTAGAACTGCTACTATATCACTTGAGGTTTAACTTACGGTGAATTGAAGAAATATGCAGTGCTGCAGCACAGAGAAACAGCCGCAGCTTAGCTCCTAATTAGGAACACACTACACTACATTTACGACTTTGACCTGGTGTTTGCTAGTTACTAGTGATTGCAAATCTGCCTCTAACTTATAAATATAATTAAAAATTATGAAAGACAATTGAGTTTTTCCACCATTTTGGACGCCATCTTGGATATTTTGCTGTGTGGCGTCCTGGCACATTTTAGAGCATTTTTTTGAATTCGGCAGACATTAAAACCTAGCAATTGACACCAAACATACTTACATACATTAGTATAATTTTGACATTTTTTCATTGTATGGCGTCCATTTAAAAAACAAAATGGCCGCCATGTTGGTTTTTGAACAGGCACCTCTTCCTAAAAGTTTCTCATGGGTGTGGACATGAAATACACGGAAGATTGTGTTATCCTCACAAAGTGCAGTTTTCTTGAGAAATTTGCTGCTTACACGGAGGACTGCAAGTAGGCCTACAGTTTATAAAATTGAATTCATTCACAAAAATGTAAACAGTTGTGTGTGTGTGGGGGTGGGGGGGGTGGAAATGTTACTTGTTTTCAGGTGGGTGGTTATGTCAAGTGTACACTGGGGTTACAATGAAGAACAGGGCGCCTAAATTGCTAAAAAAAAAAATGTCACGTAACTTGCGAACGCACCCTGATAGAGGGAAACCGGAAGGAGAGATTTCAGCAACCACACTACATGAAAGTCATTTAGGGACCCAACTTAATGTTTTTTTTCGTGGAGTAACGTTGGTATCCGCCTAATTACTAGTTACTAGTGGCTTGTGGCTTAATAGGAGCCCACAAACTTTCAAAAAGAGGGGAGGGGGAGATCCTTCTGGGAAGAAAAGGCAAAGAGCATTAAAAAAAAAAAGGGACCAGAGCAACATTTTCAATAAAGACGTAAATAAAAACGAAAAATTGTTTTACCGAATTCCTTCATTCAGACGTCTAAAATATAGGTGCCTTAAAAATAAGCAAAACTAGCAATGATCAGTCCAATTTGACTAGCCTTTCATTTAATGGTTCCTGTCTTCGTTTTTTTTTCGTAATTACATCTTCCGAAAGGGTATCCCGACAAAATTTAGGTGGAGGGGGGGGGGGGGGTGTGTGTGGACCAAATGCACCAACGTGCAGGCGCAACAAACGATACAAAAAAATTGAGGATTTTAGTTTTAAGACCTACTAAGGAAAACTGAGGCAAAACTAGAAAGAAATGGTTCCTTATCACTGGCTTTTCGATTTTTTGTGAAAATAAAAATTACCTATCAATTTTGACTACAGAAATATTCTATTTCACGAAATCATAACTTGTTAAAGATTCCTTTAAGCTTTCTGGTTGTTTGAAGTTCGATATCACAACTTCAAACGATCAAAAAGCTTGAGGGAATCATTAACAAGTTTTAGTTTGAGTGAGAGTTTTAGTTTGGCCACGCTCTTTTATTGAGTTAATCACTAAATGAAATACTTGAAATTGCGCAGTAAGCAGTTCAAATTTTACCTTTAACCTTTAACTTGGCGTACCGTTTGATATCATGACTTGTGCAGCCAAATAGCTTGGCAGGAATCTTCAACCATTATTGTTCTGGGGTGGTATCTGTTACTGAAATATCGTTATTACCTGCAGGTCACACTCAATTAACCGTAAATCATAGTAAATTAAAAAAAATATGACGCTTCCAAGAGTCCTTCACACTAACGTAGCACAATAGTAACTAAAAAAAAAAAAACTGAAAAACAATAACGAATGCTTAAACAATCAATAATTATGTAGTCAGACAAAATCTGTTAAGGATTTCGCCGGTTGGACTATCAAACACTAAAGTAATTCCACGGATTAATAGCTCTATCAATAGGGCGGTTGCAGACGGACCACAAAACGCGCCACAATCGCAGACGCAATCTTTGGCGTTTGTGGCACGTTTGTGGCATATACTCGGTACTTTCGGCATCACGTTGCGACTTCAGTGCCACACAACCAGTGAGTGATCGGTTGGCTCGTTAAGCTAAGTACCTCAGCTGGCTTTGTTCGCGACGTCTGCTCTCGAATGGGGTCGGAAACGTGGTGAAAAGGTCAAATTGCGCGTTTGTTGTCTGAAAGGTGCCGTCGATTCAGACGCGCAATAGTGGTGTCGTTTCTGCAGCGATTGCCACGCGTTTTGTGGTTCGTCCGTAACGCCCTAAGGCGAAAAGATATCTGTGGACGCGCGACTAATACCGATTTCGAATTGGTAAATTCAAACGGCCAGGCCAGACTGGGGCGGGCCGACAGTGCCGATCGTGGCCACTGTTGGTCCGGCCGGTCCGCTTTCACGTTGGTTAATTCCATGGCTCGCTGATCACGATTTACAGCACCGCTACGTGTCGGTTTGTGGTACTTGACACGTTCCACTTTTTGCCGCTACACTGCAGCACCATTCACAAACTTCTGATTTAAGCGACGCTGGCCGGCTCCGTCTCTAATTTGATTTCGTGTTGGTATATGAAGGGGTCTTGGCCGTGCCTGGCGCGGCTATGGTGTGAACCAGGCCGGCTCTCGAAATACCGGACCGGGCTAGGACGGCCGATTTCGCATTGGTTAATAAAACGGTGCCCAGCCCTCCTTGGCACGGCCAGGGCCACTTGAATTTATACATCTTGCTGTATACATCTTGCTGGAGATAACAACACTGACGCCTTTACACAAGCCACTGCTATGAAGCAGGATTTGTTAGACCTAAAAATGCAGTTTTTTTGCATTCGTTGGCAGCTACTGCAATTATTTTCAGCAAGTGGAATCTTTTCATTTCCGATTTACAGCCTTAATAGATGTTTTGCAGGGTTAGGGATCAGATATTTAACAGTTGTTGCCCGGCCGTTGCTTGGGTAGCCTAATTTCTCACACGTTTGCACCCCAAGACGAGTAATAAGAGTAACGGTGTTTGTCAATAAAGAGGAAATTATTAACACACCCACTCTACAATTAATTATTTAAGAAACGTGATCGGTGAGATTTTTGTCCCATGATCGGAAACTCCGGCTTGACAATGTGGCAGCCACCTCCGGCAAAAAAAAAAAATAATCAAGATGACTGTGGGCGACCTAGTTGCTAGGCAACGGACTCTTATTTTGCCTTACGGATGTTAGTATATTACACAGTGCAATAGGTTCATGTAATTCCCAATTTTGCCAGTTTTGATAAATTGAATGAAACGGCGGTAGTGAACCGATCAGAACGTAAATAACAAATTTATGCGATCGTAAAATGGCCCACCCAAAATTACTGAGCAAAGAGAAATAATTAAAATTGTTTAAGCCTACGAATTTATGAAGTGACGAATAGACATAAAGTTGATAAGTAATAGTTATAACACCCCTGGAGAACTGTATCGGATTCATCACTCAATGGGCGGTACCCCAAACATGACTAATCAGCGAGAACTACATCTAGATGACGCCAAGGCCGAAGGCTGAGACACCATCGAGAGGTAGTTCGAACAGATTGACCTTGTCAGGGATATTGCCCATCGGCTCATAAATCCGATACAGTTCGCCCCGGGTGGTTTTACTAATTTATCGCACTAATTTCACTAATTTAACTAATTTCATCCTTAATTTTCGAGATGAAAAAACAAAATTGTTTGGCTAAATGAAAAGTGTGCCTTCATAAATGGTTGCAAGCTCTGTTTATACACATTTTGTGTTGTCACGTTTACATAATTTTGTTTAATGCAGTCAGGTTTGTGGCCGCTACCATTTTAGCGGGATGTGTTTAGGGGAAGGAGGAGGAGGAGCACTGTGTATAGAGATGAAATTTTCTTTTAAAAAATTAAATAGTAAATGGGCTGATGTCTATACCTTGTTGCATATCACGGAATCATCATCATGTAAAAATTACGTCGTTAACCTAGAAAGTGTTTTTATTTTATTTTTTTTAATTCTGTAATTTTACATAATGTGTTCTTTCTTCTTTCTTTAACGCACGTTGGTGACGTAACGCTAACACATCCCCACGCTAAAAGTGTAGCTGTTATATACGGTTAATCTGAAAACCCACACACGTCACCGTGGGTTAATTTTGATAACCCACACTTTTTTGATAGTCTAACACTTTTTTTCAGGGTCTACACAACCCCTGCTCCACCATCTGTGACATTTAATGACTAATTTTGCAAAACCACCATACACAACACAAATTCAACCAGCACACCCTATTACAGCCAGCATAAACAGGCACATTTGAAACCTGTGACATTTTTCGTACTAACACAAAAAAACAAAAACAAAAAAAACACCTCGCGTACTATGCTAGGTTCCACCCCCCCCCCCCAACCAATGGGGGAATGGTCCAACCCGGCAACCTTTCGTTTTTATACTCTATATCATATTTAGACTAATAGTGGAAAAAATACGGTTTTACCTTAAACACAAAAGTCGGTGACTGGGACGGGGACGTCCTTCCATACGTGAGACTTTCGTAGATAGGAAGCGTAACCCGGAACCGGAAGTCTCAGTTCAGGAATTTACATATCAGTCGTACGTTAACCTTCTTAAATTCCTTATGATTCACGAATAAAATTTTCAAATAAAAGTTTAAACATTTTTTTTTCGAGCAGACGAGCAAATATCGTCGTTAAACTGGCTATGGGTCACGGATATCTATTACTTAATTTACATAATGTTCTTTCTGACAGTGCGTTCTTCGCGTTTGTGTCATTCTCTGATGTCATTTCATGGTAGTAATATGTCTTTGATGAATTTAAACATGAAACAAGCGGCTACACCGACTGTCTAGCCGCACCGGTCTTCTGTGCAGTTCCTCCACTTCCAATGCTGAGAGGCGCACACCTTTATCATGCACTACAACAGCTATCACTATTATACTAATCTAAAAGCAGTAGACATCACAATTGCCGGTTAAAAATGTGTTAGCTTTTAGGCCTGTTTTACATTTTTGGGCGTAATTGTCAGCTTTTAGGCCTAATTTTAACCAGCAGTTTTAATTTCGTAAGTAGCAGCTAACGGTGATATGGATTGTATAGTAAGCCTATTCATTTTCGCAACACGGTGCGCCTTCAGGCACACAGTTTCAGTGTTACAACGTAACGCGCAACGTAGCCTTTATAGATCAGTGGTAGTAGAGAAGTGACGAGAGAGACGCTGTTGATGAAGCCAACAGTGACTCGTAGCAACTTGACGTTGCCATGATACCATGATTTTAGGCCTAATTTTAAAAATCCAGTTTTAAATTCGTAAGTATGGGATATGCCTAATGGAGAATTCGATTCGACGGTAAGCCTATTCATTCATGCAACAATACGACCAAACTATTTAAACGAAGCTAAAATCCATTTGTTTTTATTGAGGATTTTAATTTAGGATTTTAATTCGACGATTAAATGTTATTATTTAATTTAGTTACGTCGAAGAAGTCTATTAGCTATGAGGAAGTAACGATGTTTTAATTTGCCATGTTATTTAACTTAACTTCTCACACTGAATCTAACGTTGTAAACAATGGTCGTCAATATCTGGCACCGTTGCGAAGTTGAAAAAAACGACGGACGGATGGACGGACAAAGTCGTTGCAATAGTTTTCTCAACCGTAGGGTACGGCTGTACAGAAGACTGAAAATGACGTTGTTATGGATTTGGACGAGAACGAGTCATTGTGGACATTATACAGGAAATTCAGCGGTGACGTAAACCTGCAAACAGTATACTCGTAATATGTGAATTTTCCCCTCTACTGGGTCTTGTGGCCTGACCCATTCGTCACATCCGTTTCCCATCTCCATAATGCTCCCGCTTGTTATACGCACGTCTTTACTTTCGTAAATAGGTGAAACCTTGAAACTTGTTGCATTTCCGAGTCTCGGATATACATTTTTCGCACTTTTATCATGCAGATAAACTCCAACCACAACATTGCTGTATAATTCGTACTCTTTTACCTCGTTTCTGTGGTTTAGAACTGGCTATTTTAAATTTACGACACCAGCATGATGGAATCCAACCGTACCGTTATGTAAGGTGTTATTTTTACATTTTTATTGCTTTTATTCTCTGATGATGGTATCACCCTTTGACAATTTTGTACCGAAATAGTATTTTGCTGCTGCTTCTTGGGCTACTGACTCCGGTTTCACATATTACACGAGTGCACAATTCCAAGTCCTTGATCTCTGCCATAGTTGAAATTTTTGAACCAGCTTCGGAAAGTATACTCTATGGTACTTCGCCAATACGTAAACCGAAATTTATAGAAATCCGTAGACCAGATAGAGATCAGGATTTGACCTGTATGCTAATCGTGTTATTGGTTTTTCTTGTACTTTGGATCTAGAAACACGCTAGTGCGTTGCCGCTAAGTAACAGTAGATCATCCGATCGTAGACATGTCAGTTGGTTTCAGGCTGACTTAGGTTCAAAATTGTTTTTATTACGTTTTTCTTTGGTTTTTCCTCCCCTTTTTCACTCTTGTTTTTTTTTTTTTTTTTACTTTTTTCGACTTGATTCTTGGGTTCTAAGTTACAAGTCCTTTCTGTGTATTTTGTCGGGCCATTGAGGCTTTCGGTTTTTAGTTAATACTCTTGAATTAACCGTGCCTCATAATTACGAATTAGTGTAATTAGTGGCTTAACCTCAGTCTCCCACGCTGCATTTTTATGCTTAATATATCCGACGTTTTTTTTAAAAATAGTTTTAGACCAACTCTTGGTACAAACGCCCAGTGGCGCAATTACGAGTGGAGCAAAGGGTGCAACACACCCGGGCCCCTGGAAGCTGGGGGCCCACAATTCACCAGCTGGGATCCAAATAGAACATTTTGGTTGTGGTTGGGAGTCACTTTGCCCCTAATTTTGTTTACTTGTTAAGGAGGGGGGGGGGGGGGGCCCACCAATTTGTCTTTGCACTTTTCCTTGGAAAAAGCTAGCTGTGGCACTGCAAGCGCCTTGTTGGGTTTGGTGAATAAAGGCAAAAGGAGGTGAAGGAGAGCTCCATACAAACCAATTATATCGACGGAAAGATGAATTTGTAGTAAAACTAATTAATTTGTGAGTGGACGAAATTATAAAAAATAAGGAAACCTCTGACACGGCTGACAGGTTAATTCCCACAAGGACATGTTAATAACGATATTTAATTTTCAACCGGTGTGTTTCTGGTCTTGGTCACAATAAAAGCTAATTACAAGATAACAAATATTAAAAAAAAAAACATTAAAAAAAACGGGATCAGCACAGTGTTCTGGCATAGCCAGACCCGCCATGCCAGAAGCATTGTGCTGATCCCGTTTTTCTTTTATAGTTTTTTTTTTTATGTTCTTATCTTGTAATTGGCTTTTATTGTGAGCAAGACCAGCATATACTGGTTGAAAATTAAACATCGTTAGTAACACGACCTTGTGGGAATAGGCCTGCCGGGAGGTTTCCTTATTTTTACGATGAATTTGGATTGCTGGAATGCGTGACTTTGGAAGTCGACGTCACTGCTGGCTTTGAAAGGCACATCCGGTTGTGATGTAACCCTATAATTGAGCCCATGACTGGAAGAATGGTGTAACCAACAATTTTCTAGAATATGTGTGAAAAATAAGTTGTATTTTCATGCATTTTTAATAAAAAAAATTATATTTCTCATATTAAACTTACATAACGTTTGTGCATGGCAGTTACAGTTCAGCTGACTACGGACAAATAAAACTATCCCACTGTTCAGTATTTACTTTTCTTTTCGAATCATTTATGTTTTGCTGTTAACAACCTTCTTCCAATCGCGGGCTCGACTGTACACATTTGTTTGCATCCCGCAGATAATGGAAAGTAAAGAGTAACTCGTTACAATGAAAAACGAAAGTGGTTCTAAATTGTCATTGCATACCCAGGAATTCTGACGAAAAAGGGTGAGGGTAAAACGATTCATGTATTGGATTATGGCTCTGATTGTAGAAAGGTGTATGAAAACGTGGAGGGAAGGGGGGGGGGGGAGAGACAAGATACCAAAGAAAAAGAGAGAATTTCTTAGCATCTACATTCACTTTGCATGGTTGAACATTTTACAGCTTGCTAGAGAAATAAAAATAAATTAAAATAAATTAAATTCACGGCCATCGATACTCGAACCTACACTTCATACGGAAAGAAATTGTAACCAACGCTCTTATCCACTCGGCTATCAACCCAAAAGGCAGCGGAACACATTAGGTTGGATTTTCTTAATACTTGTAGAACAATTTTTTTTCTTAAGAAAAACATGAAAATATTATTATTATATAAGCTGGCTTTGAATTATAACGTTACTGGAATGGCGGAATTTTTACTTCAATCAGCAGTAAATAATTCTAACGATCAGACGAATCGTATTTTTTTTTACGTGTATCATTTTTTTTTATGTTGTGTACAATTACAAAACTACAATGCAGGGCTTTCAGTTTTTCCAAGTTCTCTTGACAGCACAACTGGAAACTGCATTTGGCTAAAGCGAAAACTAGCATGATGCATCGTGAATTTCTACTCACTTCAACTAAAAACGGTTTCTGACATAACATCAAAAAAATTCACGATGCATCATGCTAGTTTTCGCTTTACGCCAAATGCAGTTTCCAGTTGTGCTGTTAAGAGAACTTCGGAAAACTGAAACACCTGCATTGTAGTTGCTGCCAAGTAGATGTTTTATTGTTGTTGGAGCTTAATTGTCAGAGCGTAATTGTTAGAGTGTTATTGTTATCAGAAGGCGGCTCACTAGCAGACTGTGTCTTTTAACTGAAACCAACTTATACGTGATTTCAGCATACTGGTGTAAATTCCCCATGCGGTAGAAATCTTTGCAAATCGTTTGAATCAGGTGTCTTGGGTCCAGTAACAAAGAAAACGTCAACACGAAAATGTGGGAACGTGTCCTTCATGGAGAAAAAGTGTCCTCAATAACGTTGATTTGTGTTACTGGTGACTAGTAAGTAACTAGTAACTATGAACTAGTAACTATAGTCCGCAGGCTTCCATGTCAATTCTCATAGGGTATAACGACACGTCTACAGCTCATTAGGGAAAGTTGTCAGATCTAAATTTCGGCAGACAGGTAAAGCGTCATATGGGGAAGTGCCTTTTTCTAAAATGGGGGTTGCAGCTAGAAGCACGTGGCCCTGAAGTGGCTCGTAAATGCAAAATTATTGTTGTAACCATTGTTTGTAGTGTCATTCAACAGTAGATTATAACATGCTTAAGTGTTGCACGGTTATCGTTTCAGTACTTATAATGTCAGAATGCACTGTTTTGGCAAATAGGTGGTTCACTAACAGACTGAATACCTTTGTTTTATTGCAAAGGTTTTTTTTTTTTTTTTTACGGTATACGAACCCAAACTGAATTATCTGCCCCACCACGATAAAAGGGACAAGTTTGCTGGAAGGAAGGTTAGGAAACAAAATGCACATCGTCAGCACAGGTGGGAACGTGTTCTTTATGTAGAAAAAGTGTCTTCAATAACGTGACGCGGACATTTTATTTTATGTTGGCTTACTGTTCTTGCAGTCTAGTGTAAGTGGCGAGTAATTTTAAACAGCTGAGAGCTGATTAGTTTTAGGAATCTTCGTTTGCCACCAGAATATTAGAACTGTATGAACATTTACCATTCCGTGAGTTTGTAGTATGTGTTCATGATTGAATGATTAACGTTAACCTCGGGACAGCCAAATGAAGGAGGATGCGCTGATTGAGTGAGCGAACCGAACGAAAATCAGCGTTTGTTAGCCAGTGCGCTTAACAATCGGATTCAATTGACTTAATCATGCGAAACAAGGGCATACAATACGCCAAACCATGTCCATTTGGGTGGTGTAACGGCTAATTAGGCAATAGCAAACGTAAGACAAAAAAGGTAGAGATGACTATTAGACAGTGGAATTTTTTGTATTCACATGCCTATGAAAGTTGTGATATCCACCCAAAACCAAAAATGGTATAAGAGCAGCCGCCAAGTTTCCAAAAAGGGTTGGCCTTTCAAAGTAGTAAGTAAGAAGTTTATTACGACGGCTCGAAGTTCATGGTGAACTTGTGTGTGTCGTGTAAGGCAGGTACAATATATGGCTCATGATAACAATAATATGGAGGTAAATATAGAACACATTATTTGTTGACAAGTACTATTTTGAACATAAATCCATAGTAGGAATCAGAAACAAAAATAAACACAATGTAACAGTTTAAGTACAAAAAAAAAAACCAAAAAAAAAATAATAATAATAATCACTAAATGCACATTCCACATTTATGTATATATCTATGTAAATACAACTATATTAATAAAATTTTTTTCCTTTTTTTTTTTTTAATTAGACCGAGTGTTTATCTGGGCATTGTTTAATCGATTTCTTGATTAAGTAAGAAATAGTCGAATAGTTTATTTTTAATCTCAGTTATCCCATCAATTTGGAGTAGTTCAATAGGGATTTCATTAAATATAGAAGGAATTTTATATTTGTTTGTTCGTTTGCCATATTGGTTCTTGGCAAAAGGCACTTCATATCGATATATGGTTTTCCTGAAATAATTATTCTTTATTGCTGAGCTTAATTTGTGGTCACAGTTAAAATAGTTTTTCAGAATTACAACGAAATCTCTAAGTTGTTTAATTTTGAGTATTTTTGTTTTCCTGTATATTTGTTTAGATTTTCAGTTTCCATATTCGTTAAAAAGAATTTTTACGATTCGGTTTTGCAGTTTTTGCAGTCTATTTATGTGGCAGTTAGCAGCAAATCCATATATTTCAATACCATATCTAATCATGCTTTCAACCCAAGAATAATAGATCATTTTTTTGCTTTTTATGTTAAGAAGGTGTCTGATGTGATAGAGACTAGGCATAAGTTTACGTAAATTTTGTGCAATTTTATCGATCTGCCTTTTGTAGGTCCATTGTCAGTCGATTTGGAATCCTAAATAAGTTGCTTCACTTACGTTTTTAATTTTAAAGTAATATCTGAGTGGTATCATTCAGTCAGGGAAAGGCCGCCAAGGTTAATCCTATTAGCCAAGTTAATCGCACGGAATAATACTTTGGACGTTAAATGAAAACTTGAAGATTGCTACCGCTAGTAGCAATCTTCTAGTTTTCATTTAACTTTCGAACTATTAGTAGGTGCGATTAACTTGGCTAATAGGATTAACCTTGGTGGCCTTTCCCTGACTGAACGATATCACTACTTTGAAAGGTCAACCCTTTTTGGAAACTTGGTGGCTGCTCTTATACCAGTTTAGGTTTTGGGTGGATAAAAATTAACTGAGCAAAAAACGGCTTCGCCGTTTAGAAAAAAAACATTAGAGCTCGTATCCCCATACTCACAGCCCTGAAGGTACACGAATAAAAACGGATTAGAGTTCACTCAAACGCAACGAACTATAATTTGAACTATAATTTGTGTTCATTTTGTGTATGCATTTTTATCTTTCAATTTTGTAGCGTTTTGCTGTTTATGGCCTCTATTTTGTGTGTGTTTGTGGGTTTAGGTTTTGCGAATTGGAGTTCAAATTATAGTTCGTTGCGTTCGAGTGAACTGTAATCCGTTTTTATTCGTGTACCTTCAGGGCTTGAGTATGGGGATACGAGTTCTAATGTTTTTTTTTCTAAACGACGAAGCCGTTTTTTGCTCAGTTAATTTGTTGACTTTTCTCGCTTTCATTTTATATGTGTCCACTGTCCTCCGATTTTTGTCTTCGAAAAAACGGAACATTAGAAATGGATATTTATGTTTAGGTTCCGCCGAAGGTTTGTTCCATGATTATTATTTGATGGCAACACATTAGCGTATTTGTGGATTTAGCATGCGTCATCTCGATGAGTAGTTGATTCTGGATTGTTTCAGTATCGTGGCAACAATCGCGGAAACAATTAAACTGGCTTCCCGAAACCCGCATTGAAAAAGTAAATAAGTCACTTAGTCATGTCGGCCACCCAATTTTAGGCCTCAAAATTTAGGACTTCGCACCCGGTTTAAAACTTGAAGATTTAAGGAAAAATCAAGACCATTTAATTTTGGTTCTCGACAACGAGTTAGCTAACTCAGACAACGACAGTGTTAGTTTCCCGGCACCCAACCATCGTTGCATCTTGTTCGAGTGAGCTATAATCCGGTATTGTGCACCTCGCCTAAATTACCCTATTGTTACATGTTGCAGCATTGTAACATTTTGACATTGTTAGCCGCTCCGCCGCCTCCGCTTCCGCAAAACATGGCGGCTGACGTTCGCGAACTTCTAGAGGAGAGTGTTGAATTTGGACTTGTTACTCGACAGGACATTGTGTCCGGGATTTTATCGAAATCTGTATATGAGAAGTTGTGTGTAGAGGCGAAAAAGCGTGGTATTGCTCTGGAAGACATGCAGCAGTTCGGCATAGAAGAGGGAGAAGAGAATGTAAGTAACATGGCGGCATCAGCCAACAATGAAGTGGGGGTTAACGATGCAGTACCGACGTACAGCACTGTAGTGAGTAAGCAGTGTACGAACATTGCGAATCAGAAGATGGCTGTGACAAATGTTAAAAACTGATTTAATACCCCCAGGAAAGAATTTGGCAAGAGAGGGAGCTAGTGGCTAAAGCAAGGGAAGTTGCATATCTGAAAAAGACCTACGGCGGCAGTCTTGCCAATGTCAAAATGATAAAGTCGGTGGTGTTTATATGTAGTCGTGCAGGTGTGCCATATTATTCCGTCCAAGTCTTCAATGCAGCAGCGTCGGTGGTAGGAGCTCGAGAGATTGAGGCCATCTGCGGGTTACGTACGGGTAATGCCTTCCAGGTGGTACTCAAGAGTGCTGCAGCTAAGACAAAACTCCTTCAAGCATCAGTGGCAATAAATGGTGCAACGGTTAACATTTGTGACCTCTATGACAGTACCTTAACAGTCAAATTATATTGGCTCCCATACGAGATTTCCGCGGCAGATGTAGGTGCAGCAATTCATAGATTTAAGGTGATGACTGATCACAGTTTTCAGAAGCTAACTGTTGGTGGGAGGGAAGTCTTTGAGTCTAGAGTGCGCGTAGTCAAGTTCAATCTGCATGAAAATGTCCCGGACATTTTGCACGTGCGTAGTATCCCAGCGTTGGTTGCGGTGTCGGAGCGTGCGTCGCGCTGTCTACGCTGTGCTATGCTTGGTCATTTCCGCCGCGAATGCGCGAGCATGGAGTGCGTGGTGTGTGGCTGCTACCGCGATCCGCGTGATCTTTGTCCGCACCTTCGTGCGGTAGCGATAGCGAAGGAACAGAGTGTCAATCAGAGCAAGGTGAGTGATGCCGAATCTAACCTATTGCAACAAACGTCACAATGTCATGAGTTGCAGAGAGATCTGTGGCAAGCAGAGAAAATACTACACTTCTGCAAAAGTCGAGTATGAGTGCGGTTGCGTCTACCAGCAAAAGTACTACGAGCGCTCCGGACAATGACGGGACTGTGCACGGTGCTGCAGTGGATAACACTGCAGCGAGGCACAATGTGGAAACTGGTGCAACCACAAGTGCTGTTATTGTCAGTAGTGGTGAAATGATGAAAGCTAGTGTAGTTGTTCCGGCAGCTAGTGTTACCTCTGGTGATTTGAATAATGGTAAACTAGTGGCGCCGCCGTCCAAGCGCCAAAGAATTAACAACGACAGAAACGACAACGCCAACACAGTGAGCCCCCATCTGCCATGGAGACGGAACATGATCAAGTGGGTAGCCAAGTGAGTGATTCAAGTGGTAGTAGCATAGATGAGTGCACTGAGGTTATAAATATTGCAACAAAGGTGGTGAGTGAAATTCTGTATGACAAACTGATAGATGAAGTGCTCATCGATGAGTGCGATGGCAAGCTAGTGTGTTGTGACCTCAGTGGTGAAGTGGCCCCGGAGTGTGCGCGAATAAACCCAGACGTGAATGAGGTGTTAAGTGAGTTAAGTGCATCATTGAGTGCGTCATTGGGTGCACCACTAGTGCACCATGAACTACTGAAAAGCACTTGTGGACAGGATAATGATGCCAGCAAAGATGCAACTGTAGATGTATGCTTAGTAGAAATAGAACGTAGTTTAAGTTTAAGTCAGTCTGTAGATGAGGTATGCATGCAATCAATGATATTAGCTGTGTTGAGGAAAAAGTTGATGAGGGAGGAAGGGAGGTTTCACAGTATTAGTCCCATTCACCAGCCTCTTCTCACTTGGGTCCTGGAACACGCATGGTTTGAAGGCAAAGAGGAGTGAAGTGGAAAATCTTTTACAATTTATAGACGTCTTAGGAGTCCAAGAAGCACGTAGCGATTTTGGCGTGGATCAAATATCGCATGTAGATTGCATTACGCGCAGTACAAATTCCGGAGTGAAAATTTTCATTAAATGAAAGTCCCGTATCTGATAAATGCGTGTTGATATGTAGATGAAATTGATGCCTGCTCTGTCAAAGTGTGGCTTGGGAACAACTGGGTAACTGTGGTAGTTGTGCACGCACTGCGTGATGTTACTGAGGCCATATGGCTTGGGTGGTTACGCCAATTCTCTGCACCGTGCGTGATAATGGGGGATTTTAATGCCCACCATTATGCGTGGGGGTCGGTGCATTGTGACTATAAGGGCCATCAGCTTGTACGGGTCATTGATAAACTGGATCTAATGGTTGTCCATGGTGCTTCACCGACGTTTGTCAGGTGGCACTCGGGAGGGGTTCAGGAGTCTGTCCTGGACTTCTTTCTCTGTTCTTCTGGGATTTCTGATGCTTTTCGTCATGAAGTCTCAGATGATCAGAGAAGGAGTGACCATTTTCTGGTTGCCCTCCAACCGATAAGGACTCGGCTTAAGAGAGATATAACTAGGTGCACAAAGCCAATTGTTGATAATGGATCCTTCCAATCCTGGAGAGACATGTATTTAGTTTAAACTCGTCAATTTAAAAAGAAACAGGTTGTCAGTAATGGGAAACCAGTTTGGTGGACTAATCAATGCACTATGGCTATTAAAGACAGATGTCAGGCGTACAGGAAATGGAAGAGGAACCCGTCGGAGGAGTTGTGGCTGACATACAGAGCAATGACTCTGGAGACGGCGTTCATCATTAGAACTGAAAAAGCCCAGTATGGTGCGCGTGTCTGTGCTGCAGTGTCTTCTGCAGGGTCCGTCACGTCTGCATGGAAGGTGCTGCGTCCTCAAGACTCAAAAGGCAGTTTGGTGTGGACCTATAGCCAAGCTGAGAACGGGGAGCCGAGCACCACTGTTCTTGGCAGGGAGGTGCTGGCAGACGCGTTTAATGCACGGTTTGCCAGTGTCTACTCCTTGCCGAGTGGCTCCACTCCACCGGATTACCCATCTCCTGTGTCAGTGTGCCTTGAGTGTGGTGTACCGTTTGTTGCTCTGAGTTGTCATCTGCGTTGAGTAGGGGCAGACTGAGCAGTGCTTCAGGATTGATCGCATGTCGTATGGTGATCTCGTTAAGTTAACAGGAGAAGGAAGGCAGGCACTCTTGTGTTACTTCCAGGGCCTCTTAAATGGAGCTGTTGTCCCTGCCTCGTGGGTGTTCACTGTTCTTATACCAGTGCACAAGCGAGGCAGTGTCAGGTCAGATATTCGCAATTACCGTCCTATTGCACTGCTTTCTTGTGTGCGTAAAGTTTATGAGAGAATGTTAGTGTTTCGCTTATGCTGGCACCTGGAGTACTATGATTGTTTATCATCCCGACAGTATGGGTACAGAGTGGGGTGCAGCACCCAGGATGCAATCTTGCTCCTTCTGTCTGGTATCAGAGAGGCGTGGGCGCATGGTCTGGCAGTTGTAGCGGTCGTCCTTGTTATCAAGGCCGCTTATGATACGGTCAGCATAGCCTGGGTTCGTGCCTCTCTCCTGCGGATGGGAGTTAGCACGAAGTTAGTTAATGCCATTCTTGCACTCCTTGGCACTAGGAATTTTGTGACCAGAGTGAATGGTTTCCGGTCAAATCAACTTGTGACTGACAGGGGTCTGCCGCAAGGCAGCTGTCTTAGCCCCGTACTGTTTGCTGTGGCTATAAATGAGATTCTTGTGGAGCTAGAACTCAGTACTAATGTCGTCTGTTATGCGGATGACGTGCCACTGTGGTTTGCGGCTGAAGATCCGACAGTGCTTCCGGGCCTTATTGAGCACGTTCTGGAAGGAGTTGTTCTCAAACTCACAGTGAGGGTGTGGGAAAATTTTCTCTCAAATTTTGCATTTGGCCTTTTTTTGTGAACGTCTGGCACTCCGTGGGGAGCATGGCCGGTCGTATTGCCGAATCGCCGTTCGCTTGCCACCCTCCCCCGCACTGGTTTGGTTGATGCGTCGGGATCTTGTGGAAGCCGGTGCTGCTGCCTCTCGATGGGCCTTGTTGAGTGATTATCGTCTTGTAAGATTATTCTTTAATTTAGTAAGTATTGTATCAAATTTATTTCTAATATCCCAGTATTTTTTTAACAACTGGGTTAATTAACCTATTTTGATGTAAGTTGTGCTCGTTGTTTTATAAGATTATGTGTTTCATGAGCGATATATGCAAATTTTCCATACTGGATAAAAGTGCGCGTCGCCCATGGAAAGAAAAAAAGGAGGATCGACCGAACGCCCACGGGAGAAGTTGCGATGGGAGATACTTGGTCTGACAACCCCTTCAGTAATCCTTGCCAGCCGTGCTAATGGACGCCCACGAAAAAGCCTGGAACGCCTAAATTCAATTGGAACTTGAATCAAATCTGTATGGATTCCTGCACTACGGGACGTAGCACCTAAAGTTCATGGAAGAGAGGGGAAGCAGAAGGTGAATATTCTACCCGTTATTCCTTTCCAATTATGACTTAATTGATAGTTCATAAGAATATAATCAGTGGAGTTGGAGTGGGAGCGTATTCTGGCGATTTGCGTGCTAATCACTTATTAGTTGGGATGTCTAAAAACGTAGTCCGGCATGGATTATTTGAGCGCAAATAGAAGCAAGCCTGTTTAATGTGCCTCGAATCAGAAGAGAGTGGTGCATTTGAAATAGAAGGGGGTGAATACGACCAATCGATAATTTTGTGAACTTTGCAACTAATTCCATTGCTCTTTCTCCCGTTTTATTGCATAAATCGCTATCCGTTGCATCCATGAGTTCCCGAAGTGTCCTTCAGGGGGTATAATGGATTCCGTAGCAAGAAGCAAGTGAAGCAAACGAGGCGAGCACCCGTGTGAGAGGGAGAAATTGTAATCGAACCCCTCGGGTCAATGTACATCCGAATTTCTCTTTAATGAGAATAATTTTTAACTTTCATGTGTAATTCTTGTACAGAGTTAATGTTTATAATAAATGTAAGCTTTTTTGTACAGTGTCGTTTGCCCATGAATTGCAGTTGCAGAGTTTATAAATGAATGTCTGAAGGTTTGTGTGAGAGTGTACGAATAGCCTGGGTTGAAACTTTAACTTACCTGGAGCGTTTTAATCCTTAGAGCCGTCAACCGCCTAACCCATGCTCTATTCCTCCAGTGAATGAAACTCGGGCCACCCCCCCCCCCCTTCGCAGACTTGCTACTAAGTCATTCCCGTTCATACCATCAAGGGATAAGCGAGGACAAAAAAACCCCTAGACCGTAAACAGAAGCCAGTGAAGGAAAGGAGTTGTTGGTTACTAGTAGTAATTATGTGAATCCCCCCCCCCCAATTGTGGTTTTCCCACAAGGGGTCTCGCATTAGCTCCGGCGAAGACTGAGCTTCTGGTCTTCTCCAGGCTTCAGGACGTTAGATCTGTCCTTCTCAATGTTAACGTCAGTGGGGTGTGCATAAGGAATGTTCAAAAGGTCAAGTATTTGGGAGTGTGGTTGGATGGAGGTGTTTAATGGGTAGAACACACTATGTTTCTGCGGGAAAAGGTCGCTAAGAGGCTCCCTATCCTTAAAGGACTTGTCCAACACGACAAAGTGCGTCGGGGCATGATAATGGCTGGATATCGTGTCCATATTGCTCTGTCTTAGATTATCATCTACCGTTTCTGTCTGCAACCCCAAGGCACTTGCGAAGCCTACAAGTGGTTGTAAACGATTGTTTGAGAGTGGCGACTGGCTGTCTGGTCTCCACTCCGGTACAGGCTCTCTGGGTTGAGGCTGGGGAGCCTCCGCTGCTCCTTCGAGCAGAAGAGCTTCTGGTTTCCTTGTGTTTGCGTAATATTAGTCGTGGGCAAGTTGATCCAGTTTCCAGGGTCTTGACGGATTACCTTAGCATTCCTAGTAGTCATCGTCGAAGCCTTGGTGTTGGCCCAGCCGGATCTTGTGGTGCTTCTGGAGGTAACCTCGGTTTGTCCCGCATGCCCTTGGGTGTGGGCGGGTGATTTGCATAAAGTTTTTCACCCAGGACTAAGCGAAGCGTGTCCGATTTTTTGTGATGCTTTGTTCATTGTGGAAACTAAGTCAGGAGGTGTTGGTGTCTGCATCCCAGCACTGAAGTATGAAGTAAGGAGAACCCTCCAAAATGTTCATTCCAGTTTCATTTGCGAACTTGTCGCGATTTCGGTGGGCCTAGATACAGCGGCTGATCTACAGCTCCCTGTATTCTCTGTTGTATCCGACTCTCGGGCGTCGATTTCCGCGATTGAATCTGCTGTCAGATCATTGCGATTCGTTGACCCAATGATGTATTCAATCTGTTGGAAGCTGTGGATAGCCACCCAAACGGGATTTCCAGCGGTCACTTGGGTGAAAGGCCACAGTGGTGTTGCTGGAAATGAGTATGCTGATCTGGTTGCCAAAGAAGCAGCTGGGTCGGCCCCATGTGGTGTCTCTCTTGTTCGGTCTGTGCGATCATGCACTCAGCATTTACGCATGAAGACTCTTGTCTTTTGGAATGGAGAATGGTCGCGTGCTCCGACGGGACGGTCTCTTTATCAGCTGAATCCTGTTTGTTCATTTAAAGTGGTGCTGGATGACCTACCCTTTTGGGTTGCACGGACGATCACGTGACTCCGAACGGGGCACTCGCTGCTTCCAGCGCACTCTCATCAGCCAGCATGCAGGTGTGGAGGGATTGGCACGGTTGAACATTTTCTCAGGGACTGTGCCCTTCATAATGAGCAGCGGGCAAAACTCAGACGTAGGGTTGGCGCGGACATATCATGCGACAGGTTACTCCGGAGTAGTGAGAGGAGGTTGAGTATGCGGTAATGGTTCGCAGTAACATAGTATGCTCAAGCGTCTGGGGTGAGGCTGTGAATTTTCCCCTCTTCCTCCCTCTTTTCCCGTTTTTGAAGTACACTGATGTATGGGACGGTGTTTTGTGATGTGGTATTGTGATTGTGTGCTTATTGGGTATGTGCAAGTGCCATCGTGATGCGATAGGGTTGTGAGGTGGTGACTTGGTGGTATAGTGTACTTAGTTTTAGGGAGGGCGCATGGCCTAGGGCCAAGGCCCCAATAAATAAATATTATCCTCCGCCTCCCCTCCTGTCCAATTTTCTAAAATTTTCGTGCGCAAACGAGCTCTAATAAGCAGTGCTAATGCTATTTTGGAGAAAATCAAGGACCACCTTAGTGGTCCGCCTGCCAAATTCAATAATTGTCATACTTCATGGTAAGAAAGACATTATTTAACTCCTGCATTGTTGTAGCATGGCCACTAGCTTTGGTCCACCTGGGAATCTGGCTGTTGCAGACATAGGGCCTTAGGGCTTCGGGCAGATGACCAGGAGTGGTTAACGCTTGTTAAACCCATTAATCCTTTAACTAGCTTTGGTACTTTATCTGAAACCAGAGTTGAACCTATTTCACGATGAGGATAAATACCTATGCGGCGAAACAGCTTGAAAATTGTTGGAAATGGGCGGTCTTTGTGCCGTCAGAAGCAATAGTTGTATTTTTATGTGCACAAACTGTATCAAGGTGATAAAAGTGCGTGAAGATCGTTAATTTCAGCTGGCTACTGACTACTACATACTGACTACTAAATCAAAACACACGCTAGTGTGTCGCCCGCAAAGATAAAACAATAACATCCAGATAATACGTATATATGAGCATGGCGACCACTAGACAAGTTGTGTCTTTACAGCAAAGGTAGTTTGGTAGTTTTTAGCCATCTGAGGATAAATAATGATGCGACAGAAAAGACTGAAACTTGTTTAATCGGAAGATTTTGGTCGCCTGACAACATAAAAGTCACTATTAAGTACACAGCTTACCGTTTTCTTGTTGAAAAAAACGACGTGAATAACGTTGATATTTGCCTAGTAATGAAGACGAACGGATTTATTTTATGTTCAGTTTGGCATTGTTGCATAATAAAATGTTTAAAACAACGTAAAACAATCAGTTTGGTTGTTTGGAGCTCCCTAACCCCTGAACCACTTGACCAATCAGAAAGGTCCACATGAAAAGGGCACATCTCCGCAGCAATACTTATAAAAAGAGCTAAAAATCAGCTTTATTCACCGCATGGAAGAATTTATTTTCTTAATACAAAAAAAAGCGTTACTAGTAGCCAGTAGTAAGTAATCTACCTCAAAACAAAATTTGTTAAGAATTCTCGCCAAGCTTTTCGGCCGTGTGAAGTTGTGATATCAAACACCAAGCTCTTTCGCCAAGCTAATCCCACCGACTAAAACTTCAAACGTTAAATGAAATAATTGAAAATTGCGCTGTAAGCAATTTTCATGTATTTCATTTAACCTTCGAAGTCTTACTCGGTGGGATTAGCTTGGTGAAAGAGCTTGGCGTTTGATATCACGACTTCACACGGCCGAAAAGCTGGGCGGAAATCCTTAAGTTTTATTTTGGGGTAGATCAAGAGACACGCTAGTGTGTCGCCCGCCAAGATAAATGATAACATCCAGATAATATGTATATATGAGGATGGCGACCACTAGACATGTTGTGTCTTTACTGCGAAGGTAGTTTGGCTGTTTTCAGCCTTCTGAGGATAAATAACTACGCGACAGAAAAGGCTGAAACTTGTTTAATCGGGAGACTTTGGTTGCCTGACAACATAAAAGTCACGATTATGGCCGAGCGAACTTCGGTCGAATGGAGCCCTGGTCCCGGTTGTGACCTTAATAACGGGTTCAGTGAGTTATCTTTATGCCAGTGGAGGATGTGGCCATAGCGATTAAGGCGCTATGCAAGTGATCTGGGGGCGAACTAGGTAGCCGGTTCGAATCGGGTCATGCCACTCCGACGAAACGTAAGTGCATAAAGGTGGCTTACTGAATTACGTTATTTCTGTTGTATGATTTTCGCTGTTGGCTTATTTTCAATTTTCCTTAATACTATTAAGGACACAGCTTAACGTTTTCTTGTTGAAAAAATGACGTGAATAACGTTGATATTTGCCTAACTACTAACTACTAGTAACCCTGTTTTTGTATCACGAAAATAAATTCTTCCAAGCGGTAAATAAAGCTGGTTCTTAGCTCATTTTACAGGTATTGCTCTGGAGATGTGCCCTTTTCATATGGACCTTTCTAATTGGTCAAGTGGTTCAGGGGCTAGGGAGTTTCAAACGACCAAATTGATTGTTTTACATTGTTTTAAACATTGTTTTTATGCAACAATGCCAAACTGACAAAGAAATTCATGCGTTTGCAAGGAGATACTGCAATACTAATAAAAATGCGAATCAAATGAAAAAAAGATGACAGCTGTCTTAAAAATCCAACGAAACCAAAGAAAAAAAAGAAAAAGAAATGGATCAGAAAACTAGATTGGCATTTCCATTTCAAAATTACTAATAAAAAAATGGATTTCATCAATTTGGACTAAAAATTACTGATATCTACCCCAAAAAAAAACTTGTTTAGGAGTCCCGCCAAGCTTTTCGGCCATGTGAAGTCGTGATATCAAACGTCAAGCTCTTTCGCCAAGCTCTTTCGCCAAGCTAATCCCACCGACTAAAACTTCAAACGTTAAATGAAATAATTGAAATTTGCGCTGTAAGCAATTTTCATACATTTCATTTAACCTTCGAACTATTACTCGGTGGGATTAGCTTGGCGAAAGAGCTTGGCGTTTGATATTACGACTTCACACGGCCGAAAAGCTTGGCGGGAATCCTTAACAAGTTTTTTTTGGGGGTAGATTACTTACTACTGGTTACTGGCTACTAGTAACGCTTTTTTTGTATCAAGAAAATAAATTCTTCCACGCGGTGAATAAAGCTGATTTTTATCTCATTTTATAGGTATTGCTACGGAGATGTGTCCTTTTCATATGGACCTTTCTAATTGGTCAAGTGGTTCAAGGGTTAGGGAGCTCCAAACGACCAAATTGATTGTTTTACATTGTTTTAAACATTGTTATTATGCAACAATGCCAAACTGAACATTAAATAAAACCGTTCGTCTTCATTACTAATATGAAATGCTGTCTTATAACAAGAACACAACTGTGATCTATAGAGCTTGATTTTGTACGGCATATGTGATAGCATATGCTAAATTTATGCTAAATTGTATGCTAAATTTTTTGGGTTTAAATAACAGTATGCACTGTTACCGGCACCCTAGTTTTACTTGGCGGGACGAAAAAAAAAAACACAACTACAACAACCACAAAAAAAGCTGTTCTACATACATTTTGTGACGAGACCCAGAATGGTCACAATGTTTAGGAATTGTTATTGTTGTTAGAAATAAATGTAACTTATGTCTGTGGTCTTAGATGGGAATGCCATGCATGCAAACCGACTGAGGGCTGGTGGTTGAGCTGTAGCAGGAGATTGTTAAAAGTGTAAAACAATAACACCTCCAATCTCATTGCACGAATGTGAAAAATAACTAGCACACTATGACGAGTAAGTACTTCACCACATTTGTTTGTTTTGAGTTTCGTTTTGCCATTTCAAGGATTTTAATCTTTCTTACCTTTTTTAACTGCTTATGCATGTAATGCATAAAGCAGTTATTGAAATATAGTCGGGGAGAAAAAGGGGCTTGCGTCGTGAGCTATTGTAAAATGACGTTTCGTCCTACTCCAGTCGTTTATTTGAACGGGTCATGCCTATCACCCTTATCGTATGGCCGGAAGTGACGGAAATATTAGTCGATTTTTCATGATTTCGATTAGAAGAGTGCCATCACGACTTCACACGGCCGAAAAGCTTGGTGGGAATCCTTAACAAGTTTTGTTTTGGGGTAGATACTGACTACTGACTACTGACTAATTCTGCTCATATAAAAGAAATTATGCGACAGATACGAATGAAATTTGGTATTCAGCACTCTTTTAACTCCAATACGTGCCTTTTAAGGTTTGACGTTTGGGAAGGCATTAACTAAGAAGATTGCAATAATTTGTAATGCTATTGTTTGTATGTTGGGAAAACGTCACCAAACATTCAGGGGAGCAACCGGTCCGCATCAGGGCGAGGGAGCTTCTGGCCGCCGTTTGCCTTCGGGCCGTGGCTAGGGGCAGGGCGGATCCCGTTGCAAAAATTATTTGCGATTACGGCTTGTTGGGCCCGCTTGCAAGGCAGCGCTTGGGTTCGCTGGGTCTGGGTGGCTCCTTGCTGGGGGGAGACTGCCTGAAGAATTTTCGGTTGCCATGGTGGTCCGCCCGCCGAGTCCCTGGGAGTGGTGTGGTGGGCTTGTAAGTGTGTTTCACCTTGGGCGGGAGTCCAAGTTCGTGTCTTTTGCGATGCCTCCTTTTGCCAGAATACGTGGTCAGGTGAAGTGGGTGTGTTTGTCCAGGATTTCAAGTTGTGCTACTCACGGCGTCTCCACTTTGTCCCGTCGAGTTTTGTGGGGGAGCTTGTAGCACAGTCTGTCGCTCTCGATATTGGCCCGGACCTAAGGGTGCCTCGTCTGGTGATTTTTTCAGACTCTGCAGCGGGGATCTCGTTCCTCAAGCGGTCTTTTCAGTTGTTAAGGGTGTATCACCCCTTGGCCCTTGAGATTGGGGTTAAGCTTCGTCGAGCAGAGCTTGAGGGTTGTGCTGTCTCTGTCCGTTGGGTTCCTGGCCATAGTGGAATTCATGGCAATGAGGCTGCAGATGCCCTCTCCAGAGCGGACAGCAGGGACTTAGTCATGTGTCCCCTAGCCCATCGGGACTTGTGTCCCGTTCTTTGGGCGCTTTCCTCAGCTGAGTGGCAGGCGGAGTGGGATGGCGGTGTGAACGGTAGGCACCTCTATGCTTTGCACCCATCAGTGTCTGTTCCTGCTCCACTTGGGTGTTTCTCCAGGCGTGATGCTGGGCTCTTGTCTCGACTTCGGACGGGGCATGCGCTCCTCAATGCTCACATGTGTCGGTTGGGGTGGAAGACGTCGCCTCTGTGTGGGTGTGATGAGGCCACGGAAACAGTGAGCCATTTCTTATTGGAATGTAGGCGGTGGGCCCAATTTCGGCGGGTTGTACTGCGGACCAGCAGTGGCCTCAATGAAGTGTTAGGCATCCCACTTGCTGCCAGGAGAGCGAGAACCAATTTCCGGACAGTCCTGGTTTTCTGCGAGGCCACCAGACGTTTCTTAGAATAGGCTCAAGTGTCCGAAGTTGGTGGTGGTAATATGTTGGTGGTTTGGCATTTAGTTTAGTTTTAAGATTAGCATTAAGGTAGGGTTAGTCTTTAGAAGGAGTGTGTAGCTTTGTGGCTTGTAGGCTCCAGTAAGATTGAATAAATAAATAAATAAATAAACGTCACCGGCGATCAAGCATTACTCCTTATTAGTGTTAACGAATAACAATGTAAACGGACTGCCAGAAATAAACGGCAACACAACGTTGTTGATAAAATGCACGCGCATGCATGCATGGCTTCTACGCCACTAAGTTCTTAATAAATCCGCAGTCCGCGCTACTTATTGTTCATGGTTGAATGGAAATCAGCAACGCCTAAAATTTATATGATTGAAGTCCTCATTGAGGAAACTAAAAAAAAATTAATATCTCCTTCGTATTCAATATTTTTCGACCAAACTTGTCCAGATAGTAGATAAATGGGCAGTGGCAAAAATAAGACGCCACAAAAAAAAAAAAAAAACACTAAAGAAGTAATATCTAAAACAAAACCCACAAGGGTGAAAGAACCCGCCAAGTTTCAGCCAATCAAAGTAGTGATATCAGAGCCAAAAAGGCTGCCACCAAGTTACTACATTAGTTGTCAAGCTAATCGCACCAACTATTACCTCACACGTTAAATAAAAAACTTGACCATTGCTACCGATATAGTAGCAATGGTCAGGTTTTTGATTTAACCTTTGATCTAATACTCGGTGCGATTAGCTTGTCGACTAATGTAGTTTCTTGTTGGCAGCCTTTTTGGCTTTGATATCACTACTTTGATTGGCTGGAACTTGGCAGGTTCTTTCACCCTTGTGGGTTTTGTTTTAGATAACATTCTTATCTACAGCTAGGGTCGGTAATGAACTTGAAAATTGAATAATTTGCATATTTTTAGTATGCCTATTAATATTAGCGTTAAATTTTAATACCAAAGAAAGCTACCTTGCCTGACAGAAGCTAACAACACCAAATAAAATATATATATATATATATATATATGTATATACCTGCGCATGCAGCTTTAGCCTGTGACTGCAATATTCCCTCTAGAATCACCAAACTACACGAAATTAGTTCAAAATCGAAACGTCCTGCTCTGTTCACAGAATGCTATTTTCCCACAAATTGTGTCACATAATTAGTCAGAGTTAAGAGTTAAGGTTCGAGTATCTCTAAGATTTAGTGAAATAACTAAAGAAAAAACGGCTTCGCCGCTTAGGAAAAAAAAGCATTAAAGCTTGTGTCCCCATGGAACTCACATCTGTGAAGGTACACAAATACAAACAGTTTGGAGTTTACTCAAACGCAACGAGCTATAATTTGAACTCCAATTCCAGAGTAAAAGGACTGTTTTTACTCAATGTTTCTGTCAGAAAGTGAACGCAGTTTGTGTTTGAAATTCCAATGTGTGTGTGTGCGTGCGCGCGCGCGCGAGTATCTTGGCATGTGTGGTCGAACACACAATGAGCCCACACCCGGAGTTTCACGACTGCTTGCGTCATACGTTTTAGGATTACAGAAATCTCGGCGTATGTAGTAGGTGTTTCATACTTATCTGTTTAGGGTAAATAATAAAGTACGGTCAAAAAAATCACTATTACAACGCCATTTTTCGCATGATCGTGCCTGGACCTGCGATAGGTGTTAACAAGGAAGATTTGGTCTGCGGCTAAGCGATTGTATTAAATTCCGTGCCTTTTGAATCGTATATATACCAGCAGGAGAACTCGACATATTCATTATGATTTTCGTATTTTTACATCAAACTTTATAATTGTTTACGCTAGTATCTTATAATTTTTCTTCGGCAATCTATTGGCATAAATTATTTTAATTTTTACCGCATTAGTCTTTTAGTTTTTCGATCCCATGTAATTATTAGCAAGCGATTAAAAATTAGTACAGGGACACATACAGCGCCATCTCTCGGCTGTTTTCAGCAATGCTATAGGTTAATGCGGCGCGTTAACAGGAAAAAAAAAAGTCACCGACGGCAGCATCGCCTATAACTTATCGTTGGAGACAAATAATTTTATGAACTGATAGATTGGTACGCTCAGAGGCGGACTGGCAAGGTCGGGGATTCCCGACTGGCCTCTTGCCCTAGTGGCCTCTCAGCAGAAATAAATAAGTTAAAAACTAAATTCGGTGTATATTTTAAATATTTCTTTTTTTGTAATACTCGGTTACTCTTTATTTATTCGTGCGAAGTTTCACACCTTTTGGCTGTACTTACTAAATTAATCTTCTCAAGTTGCAAGCAACATTGGTTTTGGTAATTAGCCTTTTTTGTCCTCCAAGTAGAACGCCGAAATTAACTAGTTGCGGGTTTCTCGCGGCATCGATTAATGAATGAATGAAAGAGCAGCTGCGACTGCGTGTTGCAAGGAAGCCGCTCTTCATTAAAATGTACTTACGCATCCTATCTGGAATGATTGCATTAACTGACTGGACATTACACACACATCCTTCAGTTACTATTAGCCAAGGAGGTCATAAGAGAAAAAGGAAGTGAAGAAAACGTTTCATCTGTCACGGAAACGAGCGAAGAAAACCTGCTACAACCGTTCATACACACGTTCTGTCCGAACTAGAACTAATCTGACCACCGGGCAGTAAGGGTCTAATGCTTACCAGCCTCTTAAAAAATGTTACACCTAGACCCTTACTGTCAAACCTTGTCCGTGTTCCTTCTAGGTTTTGACTATCAAGAACATCTGACATGGTTCCGTATGAGGAAGACTGTTTTGGATTTCATTTATTGCTGTGAAACGTGTCAGAAGTGTAAGACTCCCAACACTTAGCCTTCCGTACTACTACAAGTGATGATGCCTCCGCCAAGTTGGTCTGTGCAAATCAGTCTGGATCTTATTGGTTCTTTAGCAGCATTTGCGGGCAATGTGTTCTTTTCGGGTCAGTTAGTTCGAGGGGCGCAGCAACACCCACCCCAAAGTATTTGCTCATGTATTTATGCACATGTTAATGGCTGCCTATGACCGTTTCCTTTAGGCTGTATCAGTATGGTTAGCAATTGAGCTTTAATTTAACTTAAAACAGACCGTGTTTGAACTGGTCTTATTAGTATTAGTCTTATTAGTATTATCCATATTATGTTGGGGTTGGTATTAGGTTATCTTAGCATCTCGTATTGGAAAAATTGCTATATGGAATCGCTAGTGCAAGACAACTGTCAACTATGCCTGACCCAACAAAATTGTCGCATAACATGCGCACTTGCGTAAATCATTTCTAAGTAGAAAAGAAAAATGACCTCGTTTGATGTCTTAACTGAACCGAAGTCAAAACAGCAAAGGAACACGAATAAGCTTTCCTGTAAGGTTTCAGATACCACAATGTTGCTGAAATGTCAAGTCCATGTGAAACGTGAAAGATGTGACTAGTGCAACATCTAACAAAATTTGGCAAAATGTGTGCTTCCAAAACCAAGACTGCTTTTTGTGTTCTGTGACAGTTTGGTCTGTTTCTGATGAGATTCTGGGGTTTATGAGTGTGCCTTGATTACACTGTGTGCATTTGGAGTCTGGTAGCTTGTCTTTGACCTGAGTATTTAGTGAAAGTGTTGCAGTGGTTATCTCTTGTTTGTGGAAGCAGCCATTTTGGCCAATTGTATTATCTCATATAAATCCGTGAAGTCCGATTCAACCCTAGCTGACGGACAGCTTGCAGTGAAAAATTTTTTAGGGAGGAAATGGCTATGGATGTTCTTCGAAGATGACCTCACCCCATCCCCCCTTTTTTTCTATATTTTTCGATAACTCTTTCACCACTTTTTCAGTCCTTTCTTAATATTTTTTTTTTTTTTTGCATACTGAACTCTAAAATCCATATTGTGAATACGCACTTCCGTGAGACCGAAAAAGTGTATTTTATGCTGTATAGGACTTAGTGATTTTTCTGCATTCTTCCTTTCTTGACCAGCTAGAATGACCCTAACAATCTACTCCGTTCCCAAGGGTTTCACTCAGATGTACTCTGGACGATTTTGCCTACCACCATGCAAAGGCTACCAATAAGACAAGGACGAATAGGCAGTCTTACAATGTGTTTCGATGCACAAGATATAACTTCCTTTAATCATTCCAAGCTAAACAGTGTTGAACATCATTTCGATAAAAGCATTATCTTGAGAGAAAATATCTTTCTGACTTATCAGATAAGCTGCGTACTAGACTAGAGTGTTCTAAAATCGAAAAGGATCTTGATCTTCTGGACATAAATATCAAACTCTCAAATCTACATCGTGCCATTTCCAAACTCTACCCTACAGACCCACCAATATGTTTCCAGGATGCACTGACGTCGATTTTGAAGTCCATCTTTGCTACACAGCAGAACCATCTTGATAACCTACTGGAAAGGCAACGTACTGAATTTGAGAATTTACTGAACGCGCACGTTTCAAAAATCGAAGCCTTCGTCGAGGCCAAGATAAATAATTAATTAATTAATAATAATAATCTTTATTCAAAGAGTGTTGCCGAAGGTCTATAAAAGTCCTTGTTTGGCTACACATTTAGACCATTTCGCAATCAAGATAAAGAAAAATCTATACAACAAAATTAAATCACACAGTATGGTAAAAAATATAAAAATAATAATAATCACAGACACAGAAAAAAAAAAAAAACACAATAATTAAAAAATAAAACTATACCTTAGTTGTTAATTAGCCATTCTTTTATTTTGTGTTTGATTGAAGTGTACTGAGTTAAATTTAGTAATTTTGATGGAATTAAATTGAAAATTGTTGGAATATAATGATCTTTAGTTTTTGAGCCATAATTATTTTTAATTAGTGGAATATGGAACCTTAATGTTTTATCGCGAAGGAAACCCATTTTAAATTCATCTTTAATTTTTAAATCGTTGCAAAAGTAATTTTTATGTATAATAATATAGTTCCTCAATTTAGTTACATTTAAAATTCTGTGTTCCTTGTATAATTCTTTAGTAGATTTGTAGTGGTTATGTTTTCTGAAAAGAACCTTTAAAATTTTATTTTGTACCTTTTGTAGCCGATCAATAAGGGTTGAAGAAGCAAAACCATACACTTCAATACCATATCTAAGATGACTGGTAACCAATGCATCAAAGACGATTCGTTTGTTCTTATTATTCAATAGCGATTTAATTTTATAGAAGAAAGGAATCATTTTTCTAAGTTTAGTGATCAGAAGATTAATGTGATGAACATGTTTCCAAAAATTGTCGACCCCAAGTCCAAGATACTTACTTTCAGTAACTTGCTTCACCTTGGTACAGGTTAAAGTACAGTTTGAATAATTTAGACAGTTTTCTGTATGAATATATAAATCGGTACTTGAATATTTTCGGTGTGTAGAACTTATATCAATTGAACAGGTTTTGTCTTCATTTATGAATAAATCGTTAGTCAAAAACCAATAGTTTAAATTATCAAAATCTTCTTTTAGGTTAGATTCCATAATTAGTTTATCGGACTGGATGGACAGCAAAACAATATCATCAGCAAAAAGTATTATTTCGCATGTTTTTATGCAGTTCGTGATATCGTTTATGTAAATGCTGAATAAAAGAGGTCCTAGGACAGAGCCTTGAGGTACTCCGAAGCAAATATCACTTGGATCACTGGTATTGTTACAAATTTTGGTACATGCCTTTCTGATATTCAGGTAACTCTTGAGGATGTTAAAACATTTACCCCTAAGCCCATAATTTTGACATTTATTTAAAAGTTTTTGATGATCAATGGTATCAAAAGCCTTCTGTAAGTCAATCAGCACTGCTTTAATGTACTTGCCGTTGTTAAGGGAAGAAGAAATTAATTCGTTAATGTGTTTTAATGCATCTTCAGTGCTTCGCTTTTGTTTAAAACCATATTGCTTACTTGTAATAATATTGTGTTTGTTCCAAAAGTTCAAAATATTTTTTAAGAAAAATTTTTCAATAATTTTATTAATGTTAGAAAGAAGTGCAATAGGTCGGTAATTGTCTAAATTTATCTTTGTACCTTTTTTGTAAATCGGCCTAAGAATTTGAATTTTCAGTTCATCAGGCCATTTTTCAGTGTCGATTATTGAATTTATAAGCTTAGAAATAAAGATTGATGAATTTTCAATTGAGTCGGTAATATGAGACATTAGTATACCGTCATTTCCAGTTGAATTGTTAATCTTCAGACTTTTGATAATGTTAGTAATCGTGAAAGGGTCACACTCATAAATTACAATAGAATTTTTCACGTTTTGGATATTCCCCATTTGATTGTCAAGGTATTTATTGGAGTTGAGCCTTTGTTGGTAAGAATTACGTAATTTGGGAACAACGTTGGAGAAATGTTTATTTACTCTATCGCTTAATGTCTTAGGATTATCATACTTAAAAGCTTTTAGAATTTCCTGATCTACATCTTTGAATGATCTGAAAGCCAACCTTGGCCTGCATCCTTCTGCTAAAATTCAAATTGAGGGAGAGTTAAAGTCCACCAGGGAAAGCACTGAGGTGTCAACCTTCTTGAATTTGTCAAACGGTGGTTTGGAGCTCCTGTTTGTCTCACATTGACCATCACATGCCAAGTACAACAGGCCCAGCACTGCCCTGGGAGATTATAAACCAAGGCCTACAAACAAATTACCCCTTGAGGAAAGCGCATCAGAGCATCCTGTTAGCATGTTGCAACAGCGTGGCTCTAATCTTCTAAATGAGCCGGCAGATGTTACCCTCCTAAGAAATAATAGGGTCAAGAAAGAAAAAGGGAGAGAACTTAGCACAACAGTGGCTACGTACCTAATTCACGGAAGGGGAGTGATTTGGACCCCTGAAAAGGGATCTCCGAGCTATACAGTCGAAAAAACTAGAACCATGCACACTCACTTATCTATGGGATTGGGTATAACCAGGATCAATTTGGTCCATTCTCCGATACAGATGCCACTCATTACGTATGGACGAATTATTCTATAATATTGGGTGACTCACATGCTCGTAGCTTAAAATGGCATTATCACCGACTAAAAGTAGGCAGAATCTGGCAACATCAAGCGTTTCTAGTACTAGCTAGCACTTGCTTGCTTCAAGCAAAGGATTACACAATGTCATTTTTTTTTACGATTAAACAAGCCACGAGCCTTCTTAATTATTGAGTGAAAATTTGGAACCGTCCTCGTGCACTATAACGCTAGATGGTGCCAGGGTAGTTGCGAACGGTTTTCAATCGGTGATTGTGCCACCTCTCGTACTCAATCAGTGAACTGGAATTGGCCTGGGATAAAAGCCCTCGAACCTAACACAAATTAGAAAACAAAAACGAATCTTTTTCATGCTTAAGGTAAGGTTTAACCACCCAAAACCAAAACTGGTAGAAAAACCCGCCAAGTTTCCAAAAACGATCGGCCTTTGAAGGTAGTGATATCATTCAATCAAGGAAAGGCCGCCAACGTCAATCCTATTAGCCAAGTTAATCGCACCGACTAATAGTTCGAAGTTAAATGAAAACTTGAAGATTGCTACTCGCTGTAGCAATCTTCAAGTTTTCATTTAACGTCCAAAGCATTATTGGGTGCGATTAACTTGGCTAATAGGATTGACCTTGGCAGCCTTTCCTTGGTTGAATGGTATCACTACTTTGAAAGGCCGATCGTTTTGGGAAACTTGGCGGGTTTTTCTACCAGTTTTGATTTTGGGTGGACTTTTAGGACTGTGAACGTACATAAGGTGAAACTGTCTTATCTTCATTTGTACCTTTTTTCTAGAGGAATTTTATTTCTATAAATTTTCACATTTATAATTTTCAAATTTACCATTGCTAATTAGCAATTAGATTAGCCAAATTGCCACGGCTCAGTTTATTGTATGACCACTCTTCACATGGTTAAGCTGCTTCAATCCCATTTTTGCACACACTGGCGAACAATCGCTGATTGTTTTGTTTATCCCTGCACCTTCCCCTTAACTTTTCAAGATTTCGTTGACATTTTAGTCATGCAGAAACCCCCGAAGTTCGCTGTTATTAAAACAGCGGAACGCGAAGCATTTTATTTTTGAGTTATTAACAAAAACCCCGTTAGCTCGTGGGTGCTCGTATTGTTGCGTAACCATCATCTAACGTGCATAATTTTATTCTGACGCAATCCACGGCAACGTTAATGTTTCCTTATTTTGTCCTTCCTTACAGTTCAGTTTTCAGTTCGTCCAGGCTTTTACAATAAATCTAAAGACCAGTGTTGATTGTTCAAGACATTGTTGTTGAAATCGTTGGTTGCAAAATGGAAAAGAAACGAAATTTAAATTCGCTGGTGGCGAATTTCAAAACCCTCCCACGGATTTGTCCTGACCTTTACAAATCTCAAACCAACAAAAGGACCGTGCTCAGATCACCATGCGTCCGTGTGCACAAATTCAGCAATGTAGGCCTTCTCAATTTTGCGCTAGTCATGAGCAAAAAGTCTATGGGATTTAACCAGAGGCGTAACTTCAAAATTTGGGCCCGGAGGCTACTATGCAGTGTAGGGCCCCCTTTATTAAAAAAAATTAGTTATTTCCATACAAGAGAGGCCAGTGGAGGGCCCTTTTCATTATAAAAGAAATGCCACATAAGGCATGAGCCCAGTAGAGGTCGGGGGGGGCCCCCCGCCTCTAAAAAAATGTTTTTACAGTGCAGTGGAGAGGCCATCTTTTCCCCTTCATAAAAAATGCCGTTTTTGCCATACAGGCGAGAGCCCAGTGTAGGCCTTCATAAAAAAAATTGCAGTTTTTGCCACATAACGCAACAGCCCAATGGAGCCCCCCCCCCTTATCCCTTTCATAAAAAAAAATAAAACAAATAATCTTTTGCAACACAAGACACAACTTTTTCTCACGAAACTTTTGCAGTAACTTGTTTTGTCATGTTTTGGGGTTACAAACAAATTTTAAATGAGGGGGCCCCCAAAGTCGGTGGGCCCGGAGGCGGCTGCCTCCTCTGCCTCATTGTAGTTACGCCACTGGATTTAACTTGGGAAAAATCTTATTAGCTAGCTAGCTAGCCCACTTAGCCAGCTAGCTAGCTAGACAGTAACATAAAAACAACGTTATTGACGCGTCTTTTTCTCTATGATTGGTGGACGCTCATCCTTTAAATTTTAGTATTTCTTAATCTCTGACCCTTCCCCTTACATTTTCCACAATTTGAAACATTTCTGTCGCATTGGGATTTATCCTCAACATGCCAAAATATGCTTTTAGTTGCTTACAGTTAACAGACACATGTCTGCTAGTGAGCCGCCTTTTTATCATTGACAACCAATTTTTTAACAATCGGATGATCTACTGTTAATTGGCGGCGACATACTAGCGTGTGTCTAGACTAATCCGAAGTCAAAACAACAAAGGAACACAAATGAAATTTCCTGTAAGGTTTCAGATAGTGTTGCTGTACTGTTTAGTCCGTATGAAACCTTATTGCTGTAGTCAAGTGTTTTTACCATTTTACCTTTGCATCGGCTAATGATTGGTGTATGATTATTCACTAAACGACATCGCTGGAAAATGTTTGATAACTAATCGTCGTAGTGCGCTTAGCACAGTTGTACAGGTAACGCAGGGTTGGTGCGCCTCTTTTTTCCTGGAAAGTAACAATGAAATTCCATGGCTGGAAAACTGCTTGAAAATCTTGAAAAATAATATATGTATCATCAGTAGACTGACGAACGGAAAGTTGATGACGTGACTGAAGAACACAGAATAGTTAGCTAAGAAATTAGTCGAGTGTGTAGCCTTACATTGTTCTTCCTTTGTTTGGGCATGAAAAGTTTGGAAGTTTGGGCTATGGCTTTAATTGTATTCACCTGTATAATGGATGGATACAGCAGTAAGGTTTCACGTGGACTAAACAGTACAACAACACTGCAGTATCAGAAACTTTACAGTAAAGTTTATTTGTGTTCCTTTGCTGTTTTGACTTCGGATTAGTTAAACCTTAACTTAAGCATCAAACGAGTTCGTTTTTGTTTTCTAATCGTGCTATTTTGGCACACCATGCAGTTTATAGTAGCTTGTTTTAATGTTTTGTATCTTTATCAATAGTGCGGTTTAATAATCGTCACTCTACTGACGTTTGCTGACTGATTATACACAAACCAATATGGAAACAAATCCTTTAATCTTCATTCTAGGTCTGCAGCTGGCGTTTGCTGATTGGTATTGCTGCATAATAACAAATGACATAATACATAACAAATGAAATAATAACATAATAACATAATAACAATTGATCGACCACTCATGCCTAGCTCCTTTTTGGCTGGATGTAGAGTGGGAGAGTGCATTTTCAATGCGGGCGCGAGGAGGGGAGAAGTGGCTTTCCTTTAGGCTTTCCTTTTCCTTTTAGCCGGTATTTACCGTAGCATACAATTTTTTAGCATTGTTTATACTTTTTATTTATACAGCATCATTTTGTGCCTTTTAACATTTTCCTCACCCTTCCCATGTCCTGCACGTTTGGCGATGCCATCGGGGGCCTTTGAGTCCCTGGCAGGTCTAACCTTGGTGGTAAGGCATTCGTGTCCCCAAACCTCTTACCATCATCCATTCCTTGGCCGTGTATTGTACACTGTATTTACATTTAATTGCGGCTAGCTGTCAGTGACTCCCCAGTCCTTGCCAGACCCGTTGCTATCGCAACAAATATTATTATTATTATATTAAAAACAATGTTTAAAACAATGTAAAACAATCAATTTGGTCATTTGGAGCTCCCTAACCCCCGAACCACTTGATCAATTAGAAAAGACCTTATGGTAGGGTACATCTACAGTGTAATATCTGTAAAATGAGCTAAGAACCAACTTTATAGGACACATAGTTTGATCTGTAGAGAGTTTAGCAGAAAAGTGTCTTGCCGAGAACAAGAAGAACTAGAAGCCAAAAAATGAATTTCATGGTGTCAGCTCAGGTCCAGATCTCTGATTTGCTTTAGCGGTTTATAATGAATTTTGGTATGCTTGTTAACGAAATCAAACAAAGGTTACATACCAAATTTAATCGAAAAATATTCACAAACGGCGGAGATATTAAGCATACAAATTTTGAATTTAACATGGGAGGTTGAGGTCAAACCTTACATACAACTGAAGACTCCACTGAAAGTTCAACGTTTGTGGTTTGTGCTGGGTCAAACAATGTAACATTGGATGCCCCCGTTACAATTGTGCATCTGGGCTAGGTTAGGGTCAAGTATTTGCTTTGTGGGCCTATTTCCTCGATTAGGCAAATACAGGATGAAAGAGGATATGCAGGTGTACCGCCACGTACGTTCTACTGCGACAACTTTGTGTCTATTGATCGCAAGCTACGTGCTAACCAGACCCTGATGTCTAGAGATGGCTATATCTGACTTGGTTATTGGGGAATTAAATGCTTGTTGTATGCAATAAATATGCATAGCTGGTTGTTTTTTCTATCCTCTTTTATTTTTTTCTCATGTAAGAATGTGTACATACATACGTGAGCGAGAATTGTAAGGTAACATCGTCAAAATGCTTGACGTTTCTGGAAACAAGTTCATCAGTCTCTCTTCGTTGATCCTGCAAATAATAAGTTTAGTCCTGAGTTTAGGCCTACTGATATTTAGCGTGAAACATCGAGCAGTCGAAGAAAGTAGAAAGTCAGTTTTAAAGTAGGATTGTGTTAAGAACGTATCTTCGGATTGTAGAGTGTGGAGGTATATCTGACCTAAGTTTTGGCTATTTGCGAAAAGTATGGATGCCGATATGTTTAATGGCGCGTTTACGCAGCAACTCGCCTTTGTATTCTCGCAGCTAGAACTCAATCGCGATTGCAAAGGTGACATTGCCATGGTAACAACGCTAAATGATTAGCTAAATCCGACATCGTTAGAGTAAATACTTGCAGTCTTACAATCCGTGCCAATAATATAAAGAATTCCTCATGACGAAACAATTTTCCTAAACGCCTCTGAACTCATGTTATTTGCTGTTTTCGTTGCTAGGCGGCAGACAGAAACCCGCCGCCATGTTGGAATTTGAGGTGATTTCTAGCTTCTAGCTGCGAGAATGCAAAAGCGAGTGGTTGCGTAAACGTGCCCTGAGAGATTGGGAAAATTGGAACATTTATCTACTTCAGCCATGGAGAATTGAAAACAGTTTAAAGCACATTAGTAGTATACTTAACGTATAGTTTTCCTTGCATGTACTTACAAATGAAATAAATAAAAATGAGATCAGTGAAGAGATGGGTTTTTTCGTCTTTCCTTTTGACCTTTTGTTGTGTGTATCGAATGTTGCTGCTGCGCTATATACCCCATCACGTTTAAAAATATTCGTGATACGATTCCATGATCCGATTAACGTCTTGTCGTAAAACGGTAACTGCCCGACGAGAAAAAAAAATCTATAAACATCCACTAGTGCCTTTAAACGGGTATCGCAACCTCTTACTCTCCCATATACAGTCATGCCCACATATGGGCATAGCGTCTACACGTCGTAATTACTGAGGAACTGACTTTAGATGTTGTTTGCACCTTTATATTAGCGAATATAGGGATCAGTGGGTCAGCGCCCTACTATAATGCCCTGGAACGACATTTTTTATAGGGGCAATCCACATGCGTATGTATACAGGTAGCCTGCAATTAAAACCTAGCAACCAAAACACCTATAGAACACTATCCTCTTTCTGTACAACATATAGAACCAAAACCGAATCCAAATAAGCTGTGCGAAAGCATGGTACGGTTAATCCTATGGGATATAAATAAAATAAAATGCGCCCATCACCATCATTGTGGTACGGTATACCATGTTATTCTAATGCCCACACATCGTAGTATGGTACATCACGTTATACCTATGGGATCAGCAGTCCACATCATGGTACGGTACATGATAATCCTATAGGCTGCCACTACGACTCTAAAACTCGCCTCTGGTTGTTCACTTAGTTTGTGATCCATGGGGATCACTCGCAAAGCT
>JAHWFP010147480.1:0-24900 GCA_023313725.1 Lithobius niger
ATGCACTAGCATAAAAAATAAAATGGTCCATTGCTCCTTCTCACTTCGAAGTTGCACTCGAAGGGTAGAGGTCAGCTTTTTACTTTTTGCTTACCTGTTCTGCTCAGAGAAGGTTAGGTTTTGCTTTAAGTGTTTGGTTTTTTAATTTGAAATATGTTTGTGTATTGTGTTGGCCTTGACCATGACATGATATGTGTGCTGTACTTTTTTGCACTTTTTTGCACTTGATGAAGGGGTGCATCAATTTCCGAAACGTTGTGTTTTTTATTGCTATATTTGTACACTTTTATGTTTTTTTTTATGGCTTGTTAACCAAAAGAAAGACATAGATAATGTTGCGAGTTTAATTTCGGAGTTCAACGTTGAAATTGTACCACCCCAGCAAGGTTACGCCGATGACGTCATTTGTGAAATCTGCCAAGCCCAAGATCCACACGACGTCAAATTGTAATAACCCATTGTCACTTCAAAATAATTAATATTCGTTATAAATAACATTAATTGTTGTAACAATGGATGGCTGTGAATTGTCTGTACTTAATGTTTGACGTCAATTGTAACGGCTGGAGCTCGCTTGGTCTTCTGCCGGGTGCTCCCAACAATTAGGTATTAACCTTAAATTCATTCCGCCACCAACTCTCCAACTCCTGCATCGAAAGGTAATTTTGGCCATTTTAATTAGACATTTTCCCGTTTTGTCCCGTTTCCCCAAAGTTAACATCAAACCGGACCAACCCTGTTGCAAGTTTAGCACTGCAACCCTGTTGCTATTTTGCCATGCTGTGAAAACTTTAATTATCCCAAAATTTATCAATCCATCTCGTCCCAAGTAAGCCTCATGCCGTTTTAGGCCCTAAGCCAGGATTAGTGTCGCCCTTGAATGTCAGGCGAGCCGGAGCATACTATCGCTCATGTTTTACAATTAAAGCATAACCAAAACTGAACCACGACTACTAGCCATTTTCCACCAATTGAGGTTAATTTGGAATTCCCGCAACCCCTGGATAAGCACAACGACACGTTATCAAGCAAGTCCCTTAACTGTGGGTTTGACACTAGGGGAGCTGTCACACGTACTAAAAACCCCTACAATAACTAGGAAACTCTCTCCCAAAAAACGACGACAACGCACAAACTATAGAAAACAATACAAAAGCACTAACCGCCTACCGACAATACGAAACGGAACGTTCAAACCAGGGTTCTATGCGTGATAGAACACGGAAGAGAATTAGCATCACGATGGCACCCGTGAGTTGAACATGCACTTACTTTGAAAACACCTTTGAAAGTTTCAAAGGAGAGCACGGAAGCATGAGGCTTAGAGACAGATCAAAGAAATAACGGTAGACAACAGCTTTGTAAAGAACTACAATGTAATTTGCAAAGGCTAAGGTGAAAGACAAAAAAACCTGGACAGTACTTAGCATCAAAATCCAACCAAACATAAGACAGTGGAACAGGACTGAAAACAATGCGTGAAAGGTAAGCAGCAAAAAAGTCACCAAAGAGTCAACGGCAGGACACTCTACATGATATTTATGCTATAGTGAATCAGGACTATTACAGGCAGGACACAGCCCGCAAAACGGGTGACCAACGACGTAAAAATTCAGAATATATGGGTACACCACCTTGCATCAGACACCACTGAATGTCAACGTCAGGCCAAGCTGCTAATGAAATCCTATACAAGCTACCCAACGAGGAATAAAATCAGACTTACCTTACGATTCCACTCCCCCACTAATGGAGCAAGTGGCAGGATGTCAACACGGATGCGAAATAAAAGACCAGCGCTACCTTCGCACTAGGTACTCCAGTCAAGGAAAAAGAAAAAGAAACTGTTACAGAATAAAGTCAAGTGAACATCGAGCGTAGGTTGACGTAGAACGATCAACAAACTGGAAAAAACGTTTGAGGTAACTCCCTGAAATAACGCAGCTGTGCAAAACACAAATAGGAACAAGACGTGTCTTGAAATAACTCCCTACCATCGACCATCAACGGTTGCCCGACCTGCAACAGGCATGCAGCTGCCCATGGTTCCCAGAAGAAACGACGCCCAGTTAAAGGGCTGACGAAAAATCTCTCTTTAAGTAATGGCGGCCGGAAGAACCAAACGATACAAGTGGGCATGGCGACCTTTAACCTCATGTTGCATACAGTTGCCTGCAGGTAACAGCTGACTATAAACGTGAAAAAAACTAAGTCCCAACTCGCACTGCACGCTTTGTGAGGGTTCCCGTGGGACCCCGAGCAAAGCGAGCAGCAACAGCCTAGTGGTCAGCGTCCTCGGCTCCAACCAAGCGAATGCTGGTTCGAAACCCATGACTGACCCAACTATCGTATGGTCCTTAAAAAAAAGTATCAGAAAATAATTCATGCATTTAAGGGTTAAATGGATATACCTCCCAGCGCCCTTTTTCTCGATCCTCCACATCAAGTACGGCCCCAAAGGTTTATTTACTTACCGTTAGTCTTTCCCTTACTAAAAATCCGTTTTAAAATGTGGCGTCTAGGAGATTTTCTGTTGAATTTTGTGGAACTTTATTTACGTTCTTTCAGAACGTATATGATCCCTTGCGCGCCTACAATGACCTTGAAGTTTTATCTGTGTGTGCGCAGTACTAATTTTAATCGTTTGCTAGTAATTACTATAAGATCAAAAATCTAAAAGACTAATGCAGTAAAAATTAAAATTAATTATTCCAATAGATCGCCGAAGCAAAATTATAAGACACTAGCCTACAAAATTACAAATTGTAATATTAAAATACGAGAATCATTCCGGTTTTTGACGACACAATTAATGCGTTCACGCTGGCTTCTCTATTAGGCGCAATCCCACTCCTTTATTGCCCTTCTTTATCCCACTCCTGACATATTGATTTCGGCTTCGTGTTTGGGGTTTTGATCTGGTAGGAGAGGCTGCTAACTAGCTATGGCCTCGCGGCTGCACTTGCTCTGAGATCACTACAAGGGGCAGGAAGTTCAAACAGGGAAAGAAAAAGAAGAAGAAAAAAAAGGGTCGGAAAAAGAAAAAAACCCTGGGTAATATCTGACGCCTGTTAACATTTCCAAGTGACTGGTCAATATTGACATTGTGCCAACTAGTTTGGGCGGAGGGCGGGAGTTTATACAGACTCTAATTAGCTAATCCACCGCCTACTGGGGACGAAACAATAATTTTGGGCCGAGTGAGGGAGTCGGTGAGAAGACGTATAGTCGATTCCGGTTAACTGTTCCGTTGAGTATTGGTTGGTGGACTTAATTTACACGGTTTGACCCCTCTTCCAGTTCACTCTGGGCATGAAAAAAAGATGGGCAAGTGCTTAAGCATGTAAATGGGAAAATAATTGCCCAAATTTGTAAGAATGGAAAGCATGCGACCGCTGGCGTGCATTACCGTGGTGGTCTGTGTCTACGTATCTTTTGGCGATGCCCAGCCTAAAGTGGTGACAGTGGGTAAGTTTTGTTGTTGTTGTTTTCTTTTTGAGTTGGAATTACATAATGGTTTGTTCTACGTCACATGTCTCTGTGGTGGTTGCGGCATGCTCTCTTTCGTGGCAATTTTTTAACTGTTTATAGAAGCAAGACAAAGCCAGACAGCGAAAATCATACACTAGAAATATCGTAGTACAGTAAGCCACCTTTATGCACTTACTTTTCGTCGGAGTGGCATGACCCGGATTCGAACTGGCAACCCAGTTCCTCCCCAGATCGTTAACGTAGCCAGTAGAGGAGTGGCCGTAGTGATAAAGTCGTTATGTCAGTGATCTGGGGACGAATTTGGTTGCCAGTTCGAATCCGGGTCATGCCACTCCGACGAAACTAAGTGCATAAAGATGGCTTACTGTACTTCGTTATTTCAAGTGTATGATTTTCGCTGTATGGCTTGTTTTCCTCTTTCCGTTATATAATATACAATTTAATTTAATTTAATTTATAATTTAATGCACTTCTTTAACTGCTTCCACCGATTTTTACAACCTGATGATAGCAGGAGTATATAAAGTTTCACAGGAACGAGGAGTACAGAATTGATGCTAAATTGTAAGACAAACAAGCCGCTGCAGCGACTACCTAGTCCCAACCGGTCTTCTGTCACTTCCGCCACTTTCGAGAGCATTGAGGCGCATATCTGTCTGCAACAGCAATATTTATTATACAAACTAAAAGTATAGTAACCTTTGCAATTGCGGGTTAAAAAATGTGTTAGATTTAAGGCCTAATTTTAGATTTAAAGTCTAATTTTCAACCTTTAGGCCTACTTTTTTTTCCTGTTGTTTTAATTCCGCAGGTATCAGCTAACAGAGAACTTGGATCGAGAGTAGGCATATTCACCCATGCAACACGGTGTCGAGACTGTTTTAAACGTTTAATCGCTAATGATCCCCTCTTTCTAATGATCACTTCTTTTATATTCTTCCATGTTCATGGTTATGCTGGCGGAACTATCAGCACATCATGTGACTCCCCCCTCCCTTCTTCCACGGTAATGGTCCCCTTTTCTAATTACCACTTTTATTATATTCTACCATCCATGTTCATGTTCATGCTGGTGGAAATAAACTAAATAAGGCTGAAGGAGTCTCGAAGTTGCCCCTTCGAGAAGCATGCTATCCTGAAAAGCTTTCCCCATTGGTTCCCCTCCTACCAGTCGTGCTGTACCACTGGTGGTGCCGGTGCCGATGCCTGCTGCCTGACGTCTGTTATGTACACATATTTATTCCCTTCTGCTATTACTACTCCTTTTTCTAGGCCTTAAAACCCTCACTTTAATGTTAGTTTTCTTGATTGTTAATTTATTGATTATTAGTTTTCTCGTGGTGCCTGCATTCGTTGGTAACTGGGTACGGGCACGATCGATCTTTTTTTTCAGTAAACGAAGAAACACAATGGAACCAAACAAAAAAAATTGAAGTTTTTTTTTTTAAATTTTGACGAGCCTTATGTATGCCGAAGCAATTAATGCTTGTATGCTGAACCGGCTCAATTTTGAACATTACCAGATTTTTTTTAGAGAAGAAGAAATCTGGTAAAGGGAGGTGCCAGCCCGGAGATTCGACCCGGGGAAACCTCCGATCATCGTCAGGGCCGAAAGATTGTCCTAGAATTAGCCAGAATACATCCCATAGCCGCTGAAAGAGCATGGTAGCCTCTCATGCTACCCTGACCGGCAGTCCTGGCAGGGACTTTGCCAAGGTCCCCTTTCCAGGGGTTCGACCAGATCCGCAAACCTCCAGCAACCAGGCTGAGCTCTCTCACCGCTCAGCTATGATGAGTCGCGAGTCCGAGAATTGAACCCAGGTCTTTGTGGCCGGGGCTGCCAACGCACTAGGCCACTATGACTAAATCGACACTATCTTATTCGATTAGTTTTAACAGTTTGTAACATTTTGGTCTGCCTGTTCTCACCTATACCACGCGCCATGGCTGTTTGCTGTGACGTGCTTATCACATGACTGGGCTAGTCCAATCAGACGGCTAAACAACCGTTGTTCTCGTTCGTCATTGGCTAACTCGTGGTGACGTCACGGCAAACAGCCATTGCGCATGGTTTAGGATCTTTGCTTGGTCGTGAATGTAATGTTTAATGATTCTGCGTTAAGCGATGGACACAGGCTTTGACATGCTCCATGTGGGTAATACCTGGTCGTTTCCCGCCTCGTAACGCCATCAATCCTGTGTCCAGCCGGAGATGGAAGTGGTAGTGGTAGGGTTTGGATGGTGTGTGTGGGGGGGGGGGGGGGGGACATCCTCAAGGAGTATGCAAATGTGCTCCAAAACTGGTAGGAAAATAAAGCCGTTAAAATTAAAGTTATAAGCGTACCCGGTCCCACCAACCGGCAAATTCGTAAAATAAATAAGCGAACTGTTTCAAGACTGCCCACTGTTTTTTTCTTTTTTTTTCCTTCTTGTGTGGGGTTGGAGGGGCGGGGGTTATAGTTCTGCCATACGCCGCAGCCCTTCGAAACTTCTTGCAAATATTTTGAATCACGAGCTGCTGCTGCATGACTCAAAATAATTATAACGTTGACCTTCATCTTTGACTTCCGCCCACCAACGAGTTACAGCAGGGTGACTACGGCTCTTATTCGGTTTTACAGAGCAGCGATTGTATATTTAATTTTTTTCCGACTCGTTGCTTCAGAATGCTACGTAATAAAAAAAACTTGAAAAAGTTTACAAAGTTAAAATATTTTAGTATGAGCTGAGGTTCATGACACTAACGTATAAACGTCGCGTGCGAAATTGTTTAAACTGATATATTTTAATTTGAAGAATTTAGTAGTGTATTCGGCGTATACTAAAGTTAAATTGCCTTAAAGCGAATGGCCTCAAAAGCATGCTAGAAGGTTGGGTTGATTACGGCAACAGAAACGTGTGCACTTCCCTTTATTACCTCTTAATCATGACGTCATGATCGCACGACGTCACGTGAACAAGACACTATAATTAATAACATGGGTTCAGCTTAAAGTATCTCTTCTGTAATGGCATAAATTAATAATTATACCCATACGCTACACTCACCATTCCGTAAAGTCAGAGAGCTAGAAAAGAACAAACTGCAAGTACTATATGAACATAGTAAACATGAAAATAACAGTTTGAAACAAAGCATTGAACAAGATAAAATCATGAGTCCCTGTAAACGAGAGTAAAGAATCACCTGTGAAAGCAGTTTGAAAAAAGGCAAATAAACAAGGTGAACTGCGAAATAGGAAATTGGCTATACTTCCCACAGTCCACTATAGCTATAGACCAAGATTTGCAGGTCTAGGCAATTAGGAGCCATCCACTCATGGCTCTGTACCTGTGCATAGTTTGCGGGGATATCCCCTGGGAAAGTTTAGGTGGTGTTCCCAACTCTGTCTCAAGGAATGTGTGCGTAGACGATAGCATAAATTTGCGCAGAGCAGATGGAGAAGCAATTCCGGGGGTGAAGTATAGATTATTACCCGCTTTCCGAGTAAGATTAACAATTGTTGAGCCATTGTTGAGCTCAATATGAGGAAAGCGGGTAATAATCTATTATTATCACCCAGTTTAGACGATCTCAGTACTATACAACAGTGCTTGTAACAATGCAACAAGATTGATACCGTCATCCCAGGCCTGGGGTAATGAGATCGACAAAGGGCCAACAACGCGCATAACAAAGAACAAATCGTGCTGACGTTCTTTTGCTCAGAAAGTTTGACAATGCGACCGTGCGTGCAGCAATGTTTATACAAAAAACGAATCCTAATGCCGATTTTCCCCTTCAGCAAACAAGGACAATGTTGCAATAACAATGACCGTGAATGCACTTTTCAATTGTTACGCGAATGGGTGATAAATAGGTCAGCGGGGCCTCGACAGTGTTAATCTCAGTACTCGGAAAGCAATTAAAAAGTGTATTCACTATCATTGTTATTGCAACATCGTCTTTGTTCACTGAAGAGGGAAATCGGCTGCGGGCCATGGCTCTAAATAAATGACCGTGAAATCGGCATTAGGATTCGTTTTTTGAGCAAACATTGTTGTACGCAGAGTCTCACTGTCAAGATTTCTGAGTAAAAGAACGTCAGCCCGATTCGTTCTTTGTTGTGCGCGAGCTGGCCCTTTGATCTCAGTACTCCAGGTCTGGGATGTAAATTCCAATACTCCGGGTCTGGGATGAAGGTATCAAGCTTGTTGCATTGTTACAAGCATTGTTGTATAGTACTGAGATCGTCGAAACTGGGTAATAACCTATTTATCACCCAATTTCACGATCTCAGTCCGACAATAATAGTACAGCACGCACACAACAAAGAACGAATCGTGCTGACGTTCTTTTGGTCAGGAAGATCGACAATGCGACAAAGATGTCATTGTTGGCAGCATTGTTATTCCTTCCTTAGTGAAAGGTTCTGTGCTCGTGTTTATTGATTGTAACTCGATTCCGAAGCGCCCCATCCCTTCATACCGCGTAAACTCAATGACAAACAGCCCCTTCAGAATCTGGAGCAGTTATGCGGTAAGACAATAAACGTGTAATTATAGGACGGAGAGCCAAATGGGCCTGATTAGTAATAATCAATGTTTAATAATTTTGGCTTAGGTTTAATCCAAGTTAAAAGCTCCACATTTAATAAATAAATTTAAAATAATGAAAACCATGACAGACGTTCGTGTCAGTATGCCTAGCATTAGGCTTTATCACGATTTTTGCAGAGGGGCTGGGGGGGGGGGGGTGAGAGGAAGGGCATAGGACAACGGGAGTCGGGTAGGGTGAGAGCTACCCCACCAACAAAAGTTTGCACTGTTCAGACTGATGAGGAAAACAGTATCTGTTCTAAATTTATAATCAAGGGTGTTACGTCTTTTGCAGTTGTAAATCATCGTAAATAACCTTTACAGTTCAATTTCATAATGTTTTCGTGCTACGAGAAAAATTAAATAAATAAACCGAAAGCACTTTTTCTTTCTTAAGCAAAACTAGCTCTTTACGGAGCCGTTCTTAATTTTAGTCGAGGCTGTAACGTCCTTTTTAACATCTGGAGCAAACATGATGTTCTTTAATTTATAAGCAGGCGTGATATCCAAGAGCAGGTGTGATATCCTATATCACTCCTCCTTTTGCATCTCAGTCCTAAACCATTGTTGCAATGCCGTCGTGTTCGATTGTTAAAGGAGGACTGAGATCGTGAAATTGGGTGGTAAGTTCTATTATGGATTTGGGATTGGTATTCGAGGGTCTGTTTGATTTGTTGATTGATGGAGATATTTTTGAAGAGGGTACGGAAAGTAAGGTTGGATATGGTTGGGTCGGAACACGGTGCACAAGGGCACCCGTACATTGGGGCATGGGTGCTGAAGGTGCCTCCCCCCTCGCCTGTCTCTTTTCTTTCCTTTCTTGCCCTTTTGGTACACAGAATCATGAAGAAAATCCTTAAAAACAAAAGCCGTTTAGTTGGCCTTGCCGAGGATGTTATGTACATAAAATTGGTAAACATTCAGAAGTACAGCCCAGTGCTGAACACGTGAAGCTGCCATAACATGGAATACTTACTTGTTACCAGAAATCCACAATAAGGTCTTCTTGCCAGTTTAAAGGATGAAATGTCTTCCATAAAGAAATCGGTGAAACTTTTTAATTCCAAACACTAGCACCGTGCCTCTTCATCAGACTGAGCAAATCCCTGCTCCACTTTGCTTAGACTTCTAGAAGCAAAAAAACAGTAGGCCTATCTTCCCCAGGTCGCATAACATGTATTATAACGGAGCCCAAACTTCGGGGAGAATCGTCAAAAATTAATTTGATCGGGAGTCTGGCGTGGTAATGCAAGCAAACGCTAGCAAAACTCTGGTGTAGTATTAGCCACAGCCTGAAACCTTCCTTGTCCTGAGCCAATGCTATGTTGGACTAAGAATTATATCTAAAAGAATCAGTGTAGAAGCTAGGAGAGGTATGAATTTGCTGTGCTGGTTGTAAAGCCCCAAATAGGACATCAACTCAGGAATGTTGGACTGTTCTGGCACCGTCAAATAGCATCTTATAGTTTTGGGAGATTGGTCATGGCATTCTTAATAATTTAGAAATCGAGCTATTTAAGTTGTGTGTGATCAAGCATCACTCAGCCTTCTTGACTTGTGCGCTGCCTTAGGTCAGGGAGGACAAAGCATTACACAACGTAGCATTATGCTCCACGTCCTTTCCAGTGATAAGTATGATGTCGTAGAAAGGATGTGCCCTGGGAATTTTATGGAGGAGCGCCTCCATTCGTTGATGAAAAATTCCAGGAGCACTAGCTAGTCCCAGGTCAAATCTCTGCTACTCGAACAAGTGTCTACGAGTGTTAATCGTGAGGTATGATGTACAGTATCGTCATACCTGCAGGAACGGCTCTTACATGTTGATTAAGGAGACTTATCACAGCCCGCAAAGAAATATTCCGTTCGAGGCACGGGTAGGTATTCATTCACCAGTTTAGGGGTAACTGCAATTCAGTAGTCTCCCACTAGGAGCACATAACCGTTTGGGTTTGACTACAAACATAAAGGATGTGGCCCACGATCTATAGTTAACGAATTTCAAAATCCCCTGCCTTACCAAGAGTTCGAATTCAGCCTCAACTTTCCCCTTTATAGCAAGAGATATGGGTCGAGCCTTCATAAATCGTGGTTTATTGTCTGGCTTCATCTTGATTTCTGCCGTAATATCATTAAAAGTGCCCAGGCCAGGTGTGAACAGATCTTGGAACAGATCTGGGAAAATATTCTCGTTGGTAACCGACTTGATATTAGATATCTTTTAAGATATCAGATATCCTCTTCTTCATCGATAGAAACGCTTTGAGCTGACGCAGGTCGAGATGAACCTTTGCGATACAGGTTTTATTGGAAAGAACTGGCTGATTCCCTGGTGCAACAATGGCATTCCAGGACTCAAAGCATCCGTGAAAAGCTACATTTATCTTTAAAATTTCTAGAGGTTCGATAAACAAGTACTTATCACACCAGTCCCTAAACATTATTGTTGCATCACTACCTGCATCAAGTTCAAATGCAAATCTATGACTGTTTAATTTGCAGCCAACAGTCCACTTACTGAGTTTAGACTGCCGAATTCGGGTTTAGACCTCCGACTTGGTGTTTAGCAGAACTAGTGGTTCTGCTAACTGATGAAACAGTCAAACTGTTGTTGGTGAATTCCAGACTAGAGTCCGATTCTTAACTAGAGTCAGAATTACCAGAATCATCTACGACTTTAAGGGCCTTCTTAGAATACTTATGATTCTTTATCTTATGCTACCGAGACTGAACTGAATCTGGTTTTAACCCTATTGGAAGACTACGCAACATGCCGACATTTTTCCACATACACATATTTTTTAAATGACTAGCAAAACCACAAATTTGACATTTGTAATCCATACATTTGCTGTCTGGACACACATGACTGGCAAATCCTCAACAATACTTAATTTCCCTCTTGGATCCTTTCACCCTTCAGCTGTTTCATAGAAACTAGAGGATCCAGCCTGGAAATCCAGCAACGTTAGTAGCTGCAAGATCATAAGCAAGTGCGACTTCACAAGCTTTATCAAAGTCTACCTTATCAGGATCCACAGTCCACATTCCACACTCATTAGCTCTTTCTCCTGAAACTTCATTCCTGCACAAAACCTATCGCTCAAAGCTTCTTTCAAAAACGTGCCAAACTTTCAGTATGTTGTAAACCTTTTAAGAATGCCAATATATATAGTAGGCTGTAATTTTCACCTTAGTTCTGGTGAAAGTGAAAGTCGGCAGATACCGACCACCGAGGTGGGATCCGTTCAGGCCACTGTCGGCCGACCTAGTGGCATACCGCCGGCCCATCTCACCCATGATGCTGGTGAGGCGGAGCAAGAGTATTGTGCTTTTGAAAATCTTCTCAGACTTTTTATTAATGCGTATGGCTTCCTCCACAAACTTGTAGTAATATTTTAACTTGTATGCCAAGTGGCACACCGAATGTGTCAAAATGTAGGAAAGCTCGCTCAAATAAAGAGAGCAAAGCTCTAGACCAGAGTCGAATTCCTCAAACTTTTTGTAGTTGTGATTTGACATGTTTTAACTTAAATCATGATTAGTAGAATTATCATGAGTATGCGCCAATAAATCACTTGGTAAATTAGCATCTATGTCTAAATCTAAATTGTTTTGGCCAACAAGTTGTGAAGTGTTTTTAAATTGAATTTCTTCATACAATACTTATTTGAGACTGAATGAACATTTAATTTAAATCCAAATACGAGGTATATCAAAATGTTTATGCCAAAAAAATGCAATAAACTTACAAAAATATGCAATTATTAGACTTGAAAAATTCATAAATTCTTAATTTACTCCCTTTGCCAGGTATCTTAGCAAATACCAGAATGCAACATATTCAAACAGTTTTTTTTTAGTCACCGTAATGGGCTTTAAAGAAAACACATTTAAACAGTTTCTTTTTAAACAAAGAAATGGTTTGTAAAGCACTCTACAACTCATAACTATGCAAAATAGTGCTGAGAAGTTTTTATTTACCAATAGATAATTTTAACTTTCCTTAGAAGTTTTATAAATTTGACATTTCTAGAAATGTGAGTTTATATGCAATAAACTGTTTCACTTCATCTCTTCAAATGACGATCCCGTATTCAGCTCATTAATATACACGGAAATTGAATTAGACTACTTAAATTTGCTTTATATTAATTCTAACATTTCAGATGTCTAAGGGCAAACTAAACATCGTTTATAACAATTGACCAACAATTTATCCCTTTAAACTCGTAAGTTGACATGACATTTAAACTGTATTACAAACTTACAATGTTTAAACAACGCTTCGCAAAAAGTACTAAAGGTTCTTCATAAATGGATGTAATTATCGCATGTTGCAGTGGCTAGGACTATCTTCGTAGAAAATCCCCCCTCTCCCATGTTGCAAAATAGAGTTTTGAGTGAGCAAAGTTTTGAGTCAACGAAATTTGAGTTTTGAAGTTTCGCTAACCATTTATTCTATAACTTTAGCAAGTCCTCCACCACATACGGCAAATTAAATCCAAAACAACAAAAATCATCGCACAGGGATAAAATGACTTTTAGGCATCCGTTTCGGACGAAATGGCTGTAATTTCCACCTTTATCCCATTCTCGTCGCCCTTTGTAGTATATCAGGTGGTATACTAAAGTTAAATTGCCGTACGGCAGAACCTAGCTAGCTAAGGTCGGGTGAAATGTGGCAGCAGGAAATGTCTGTATGCACTTTTATTACCTCTTAATTATGACGTCATGATCGTGTGACGTCATGTGAAAAATACACTAAATAATTCATAACATGAGTTTGGGCGTTAAGCATCTTTTGCGTAGTGGCATAAATAAACAGTTACACTCCAACACTACAAATTTATTTTTGCTGACATGTCCATTAGAAGGAATTCCTTCAGAAAATTCAAAATATCAATCATAAATATTTTTAATGGCATAGAAGAGCTTAAGAGAGTCTCTTACAGCAGTAAGGAGCTTTTTTTGAAATTATTTTTGCTTTGTAACTAATGGCCGTGTTACTAAAATTAGATTATTGTCCATTTGGTTGACTGGACTGAAATGGAACAAGAGCCAGTAACTAATCCGAAAAACAGCACATAAAAAATTCACTGACTTATCAGAAAATTTAAGTTAAAGCATTTAATTGAAGCAATTAAAGCATTTAAAGCATTAGCACAGGTACCATGTAATACAGGCCTAAACCTGTATACGACGTGGAAATATGTGATTGTGGGTGTGTGTGTAATTACGCATACACATAGTAATGAGCAACATGGAGTTGAGTGCCACATCACCAGTGCTCCTCAGCAACCCCCCACCAGGTGAAATCAAGTGCATCCACCGTATTTCGCGCCATTGTTGTAGGATTATGGATAGTGCACAGGAGGCAATGCAAGTCGATACAAGAGCTGTCGTAGATACAAGGACTGCGGTACACGTAAAGAACTGTTGACTCGTGGTTGACTCGTTGATTTCTGACTCGTTGACTCTGACTCGTTGACTCGTTGACCCTGTTGACTCGTGGTTGGTCCGACAGCCAACGTAGTATGATTACTACGATTACGTAGTATGAATACTATTATTACTCGTTGACTCTGACTCGTCTGACTCGTTGACTCTGACTCGTTGACTCGTTGACCCTGTTGATTCGTGGTTGGTCCGACAGCCAACGTAGTATGATTAACTATAAACTGGAAAGGTCAGTGTATATGGGTTTTTAGAGATACCCTCTTAAGCCTAAACTCCACTTACGCGAGACCAGCCAGCTAGCGAGTATCGCGAGACCAAAGCTGCAAAGCGTGGCCTAGCGCAGAAAACTCCATATACGCGATACGCGAGCTACAACGTCTCGCCAAGGCAAGCGAGGCCGTCTCGCGCACTTCTACTCGGCCCAGAATCTTTTGGCTAGCGAGGCCACCTCGATCGGCTTGCTCTGCTGGCAGCCAATCAGGAAGAGGGAGTTGATGACGTTTCAGGCAAGATGGCGCTATAAACAAGCCGTTGCGTATCCCTGTACTCGATCGGTTCGTCACTCAGTTTAGCTAAATATTTTAATTGTTAACAAACAAAATGAATTGGCACTTAGATAGGAATGCATTTAATAATCGGGGCCATGAAATGGCAGGCAAACTAGGTTCAAATCGCTGTTTTGTTCGTCTCTGATCAAAACAGGCCAGCACAGACCGCAGAGCTAAATCACCGCTAGAAACGATCGTTCAGTTCTTACAAGAGTTGGGAAACTTGCGTTCGTTGTGAAAAACTAGAGAATAATCCACTGATTCCGAAAATGCTATTGTATGAATCTTAAAGTCTTGCAGTAATTAGCTATGAGAAAAAATATGTATTCATTTTAGAGCCACTCAGAGCCAATCAGAGTCACGCTAGTGTACCACAGTGTAGCCAAGTGGCTTGAATGCTCACTTGAATGGAATTTGAGGAGCGAGTAGCGAGAGCTGGCCTGGAGGGTTGGCGAGGAAAACAGCACGCTAGTCCGTGTAGCGTGGCTAGCTTGCTTGCTGGTCTCGCGTAAATGGAGTTGGGGCTTTACACTAGCCACATTGCTGAATACTGCAGTTTGGCTAAATACTTTTAAAACTTCAAGCATAAACCAATTAGAGTCATTTAGATGGCAACCAAAGGAACACGAATACAAGATTTAAAACGTCTACTTTTTTCTTCTTTTTTTTTGCAAATCTCGCATTTACCTTTTCAAGGCGATACCTAAAACTCAAAATTTACTGGTAAACTTACTGCGCAAACATGGAACACTTTAAAACCTAGTCTACAGCTCGATCTAGCTGGTCGATCAGGAGAACCTACATCGTAATATTTGCGAAACTGTGCAATTTTTGACTTGATAGGTTTACACATGTGGGCAAGGCAAGTTTTTATAAATAGAAATCTTGTTACCGCCACCAAGAAAGTAAATATGTTCTTATATAATTACGGTTAACAAATGTTCTCATAATTACGTGTAGGCCTATGCATAGTTAGCAGGTTCTCCCGTGAACAAGATCCTGATTAGCAGATATTGATTAGCGGAGTTTCATTATCTTCTTCGTGTCTGAAACAGGGTAGATTAGTAGGTATAGTGACGCTTTTCTGAAAACGTGTGGTAAAGAAAGACCTGCTTCCACCAACGGCACCAGAACGCAGCACTTGTCTGGTCCTCGTATATAGGAGCCAAAACTTGAAATAAGAAATGGCGATATCGTTGCCTTGGTAACCATTGTAATAGCGACAATACCTGCGGAAACAGACGAAATACTCGCGCGTGGGCAACATCCAAAGTTGCACAACTTATTCTGTGTTCGATTCAGACTGTATATAGTTCGTTACAATAAATGTAAACCACGGAAAAAGCTCCAGCCTGAACGGCCAACGATCACGCTTGTCGGACGTTCTCGGAACACAAAACCATGCGTTATACATAGCTCCACTGGTAACGACAATCCGTTTTAAAAGAGGATATTGGATTTAAAAAATAAAACTTGATCAGCCAGGTTCTGATTTTTCTTAAAATTTGTTTAATGTATTATGATATATTTTAAGCGATTAATTTTGTTTTCTTATTATGATCAATTTGTTAGTGACGCTAAATAGTTTTGATCCCCATGATGCTTTGCTCTTCCGTTACTTGAGGACAGCCCCCTCTGACGGTAAATCGCTGAAAGCAAGTACTTCTTTCGTCCAAAAGTTTACCGTTGTTACAAAAAGAGTGGCACTACCTATATATTCTTCTACTCTAGTCTGAACGTACGATTCTTACCGGGGCGGACTGGCGTCTGTTGTGACACTGGTGCGAATGAACTAATAGGATCCCAAGTCAAAAATAGTGACAGGGTGTACTAAACCTTTTTGTATTCTTTATAATGGTATGGGTGGAGCTTGAAGCAGCACAAGTTTGACGTTTCAAATGGAGAACGGCACTGAACCCCCACCACCTTTCACATCTGAATCCCCACCTGCCGCCCCCCCCCCCACCCCCACCACCCGATCGGCACCCCCACCACTGAACGGCACCCCCACCACCCGATCGGCACCCTAACCACCCGATCTGAACCCTCACCACCCAATCGGCACTGAACCCCCACCACCTTTCACATCTTTTAAATTAGAAGTTTCTTTGGATTCTTCTGGGGGCGTGGAAATAAATGCTCATGATACTTGATTTATTTAATTTATTTCAACAGGATAAAATCCCAATTACAGAAGTTAAAAAAAATATATATGTATATATATAAGCGAAGCACTGAAGATGCATTAAAACACATTAACGAATTAATTTCTTCTTCCCTTAACAACGGCAAGTACATTAAAGCAGTGCTGATTGACTTACAGAAGGCTTTTGATACCATTGATCATCAAAAACTTTTAAATAAATGTCAAAATTATGGGCTTAGGGGTAAATGTTTTAACATCCTCAAGAGTTACCTGAATAACGGAAAGGCATGTACCAAAATTTGTAACAATACCAGTGATCCAAGTGATATTTGCTTCGGAGTACCTCAAGGCTCTGTCCTAGGACCTCTTTTATTCAGCATTTACATAAACGATATCACGAACTGCATAAAAACATGCGAAATAATACTTTTTGCTGATGATATTGTTTTGCTGTCCATCCAGTCCGATAAACTAATTATGGAATCTAACCTAAAAGAAGATTTTGATAATTTAAACTATTGGTTTTTGACTAACGATTTATTCATAAATGAAGACAAAACCTGTTCAATTGATATAAGTTCTACACACCGAAAATATTCAAGTACCGATTTATATATTCATACAGAAAACTGTCTAAATTATTCAAACTGTACTTTAACCTGTACCAAGGTGAAGCAAGTTACTGAAAGTAAGTATCTTGGACTTGGGGTCGACAATTTTTGGAAACATGTTCATCACATTAATCTTCTGATCACTAAACTTAGAAAAATGATTCCTTTCTTCTATAAAATTAAATCGCTATTGAATAATAAGAACAAACGAATCGTCTTTGATGCATTGGTTACCAGTCATCTTAGATATGGTATTGAAGTGTATGGTTTTGCTTCTTCAACCCTTATTGATCGGCTACAAAAGGTACAAAATAAAATTTTAAAGGTTCTTTTCAGAAAACATAACCACTACAAATCTACCAAAGAATTATACAAGGAACACAGAATTTTAAATGTAACTAAATTGAGGAACTATATTATTATACATAAAAATTACTTTTGCAACGATTTAAAAATTAAAGATGAATTTAAAATGGGTTTCCTTCGCGATAAAACATTAAGGTTCCATATTCCACTAATTAAAAATAATTATGGCTCAAAAAACTAAAGATCATTATATTCCAACAATTTTCAATTTAATTCCATCAAAATTACTAAATTTAACTCAGTACACTTCAATCAAACACAAAATAAAAGAATGGCTAATTAACAACTAAGGTATAGTTTTATTTTTTAATTATTGTGTTTTTTTTTTTTTCTGTGTCTGTGATTATTATTATTTTTATATTTTTTACCATACTGTGTGATTTAATTTTGTTGTATAGATTTTTCTTTATCTTGATTGCGAAATGGTCTAAATGTGTAGCCAAACAAGGACTTTTATAGACCTTCGGCAACACTCTTTGAATAAAGATTATTATTATTATTAAAAAATATAAAATTGTAATGAAGAGCTAGTTGTCAGGCAAAATTTCTAATAATAGTGAAGTTATCAATGGGATCAGAGACGTTGTTCAAAAATTATATTAGATGTTGACTGAAAATGAAATCACGAATTCCTGTTCTTGTGCTGGAAGAAAAGCTGCTTGTGTTGTAAATGACAGAAAAAACAGAAAGCTAAAAAGAACTCTAGTAATTAAAAATGTAAACAGAGTAGCCATCAAGTGCAGGAGACAGACGAAATCACGACGTTTCGGTTCCTAGTTTGGAACCGTTTTCAAGTGAAGGGCTAAAACCTATGCAAGCTTAATTTGTGAGCAGACGAAAATGGGTGATAGATGGTGCCCCCTGACAAGGCAAGCCTCACAATGACCTGGGCTTGCACACAAATTTTAATTTTCAGAGCCAAAATTTTGCTCCTTGTTCACAATGAAATGATGACACATAAAAGGTTAAAAAACGCCCAGAAATGGGTTTAGACCCATCGAGACAAACCATTTCTGGCCATTTCTGGGCATATTTTTTTAACCTTTTATGTGTCATCATTTCATTGTGAACAAGGAGCAAAATTTTTGCTCTGAATATTAAAATTTGTGTGCATTCCCAGGTCATTGTAAGACTTGCCTTGTCAGGGGGCACCTTCTAACCCCTAGGCTAAAACATGTCAAACAACTTAAAAATTAAAAATTAATAAAATACCAGCAGAGCAGAGCAGATGGCTGGGTCAAGGTTATAAGTCTTAAGGATGTAAGGTCCCATACTAAAATAAAAAAATTTAAAATTTAAATAAAATAAAAGTCGGCACAATTCGAAAGAATGTGCCAACAATGACGCTTAATGGCATCAACAAATTTCCATCAATCAAAATGCAGGGACCCAGTATTTAAAGTGTTGGGCGACTTTTTTCTCTTATCGTTTGACTTGCGAACATGGGTGAGTTAGGACCGACTGTTGGCAAGTTCTTTCGAATTGTGCCGACTTTTATTTAATTTAATTTTTAATTTTTAATTTTAGTATGGGACCTTACATCCTTAAGACTTACAACTATGACCCATCTGCTCTGCTGGTGTTTTATTAATGTTATTATTTTTAAGTTGTTTGACATGTTATAAACCCTTCACTTGAAAACGGTTCCAAACCAGGAACCGAAACGTCGTGGTTTCGTCTTTCATCTGCACGTGATGGTTAGTTTGATTAGATTTGTAAATAAAGAACTCGACGCTCTGAATGTAGCACTTAGTGCAGACAAGTAGTGATGAACTAAAGGATACTCAAAGATTTCGTAAGAAAATGAAGGTATTTATGTTCTTGCGTAAAAGAGCCTTGAATTTGGTTTTTGAGAATCTTTGAAACCATCCCATTTTATATCCTCAATGTGGTGCGACAATACATTATTAGAGTTTGATGTGATACGAACGGAGGACTTCAACGTGTAAACCGGATGCCAGAACTGGGCTGGCAAGTGTAGAGTGGACTAATTTATGAACGTAAATCACATAGGAATTTTTTCGTCTGGTATAGCTCTAAAATACGAAAGGATTTAAGCATCGTTAAATAGGATGAACAGGAGAAATGGATTTGTTGTTGGAAAACACAAGAAGTCATCGAAACGTTTTTGTAAACTTTTAAGTTTTTAAGTACATAGAAGACAGATTATTTCACACCTCGCTGCCATTATGCAAGAAACCTACCTAACAAAAATTTTAAAAAATACAGCGTCGTTAAGCAATCGTTTGAAGTAACTTTTTAGCAAGTGAGTTTAATAAAAACCTAACTTTTTAGAAGCGTGCTAACAACGTAAAATATATTGTGTTGTTTAAAACCATGTTCAGAATCGTAATAAATACGTAAACTTTTATATGATAGAAACCATTTATGAAATTATCATCTAAAAACAAAATGAATTCTTACATTATATTAGGAGCACCGTAGCTCTATGTGCCAAATTTAATATATACTCCTGGCCATATCTATTTTTCCCCAAGTCAACAAAATGCTGAACTCATGTGTTTCAAATTAATTTGGTGTCATTTGCTAACAGTTTCACAACCAAAGGAAAATTGAAGCTTCGATTTATTTTTGAAAACGTTTATATCAAAATCAGCAAATACCAGTGTGTTCACCGTCCGATGACCGTTCAGTCAATTGCCAAAGCGCCCCTGATTTCTCTAAGCTTTAAAATTTAGTTTAGAAAGTCCTAAATGTACTTTCCTGTCAATTGTCTTTCCTGTATGGCTCGGTTTTGCAACATAAGTGCAAACGTGCGTAAATGTTGCAAACGCATTCATTTCCCTATTTTTTCCTTCGCAAGAAACGGGATTGCTACATTTATTTTAACCTATGGAAATATCGCAAAAGCAATTTTAAGCAGGATGATCGAAAGTAGTGAGAAGGTATGTCCTTTTAAGGGCGCGTTTACGCAACAACTCGCCTTTGCATTCTCGCAGCTAGAAGCTAGAAACCATCTGAAATTCCAACATGGCGGCGGTTTTAGCTGTGTCGACTCGCAACGAAAACAGTCAATGATGTAAGCTCAGAAGCGACTGGAAAAAACGTTTTGTCAGGAGGAAATTTTTTATCTTATTTTGTACAACTCTTTCATTGTTTGACCATTGTTGCAGCAGTGAATTTATCTCATGATGACACACAGCTGCAACAATGAAACCGTTGTCTTGCCGCTAGTAAGAACCACGGCTAGGAGTGGGTTTCTTACTTACTTAAGAAAACGAAGGTCCTTGGTTTTTACTGAAGTAAGTAAATCTAGCCTACCACCGCTATCAATTTTTGCGTATCAATATTTACGTTTCGATGTTTCCAAAATAATACATTTACTGCAGTTGAAGAAAGACCCACAGGAAAGAGTTGAACTTGATTTAAAAAAGAAACAAATTAGGCATTTATTGCAGTTATTGAGTTTACAAAATGGAGTTGGAGCAAAAAACATTTCCGCCAACAATAGCTCGTTTACTAACAATGCAAATCGTTGCTGTTTTGATTTGATTTGTTTATATATACCTATGCGTTCATGCTAGCCTACTTAATGCTACCTTAACCTAAACCAGGACAACCAGGTCACCAGAGAACCCCAAAACACAGAGCACGGGGAACACTGGGATGAACCAGAGAGATAGACAATCAGGGAACTCAGGGGAACACAAGGAAACACAAGACCCCGTTACGGAAATACTCACACATTACTTCTGCCTCAAAGGGTTTTAGCGAGCGTTAACCGCACACGGACATCTGCACGACGAAGCCCTCCTAAGGCCCTATGTCTGCCTCATCGAAAAACGCTAGCAATATTGTGTTATTGTGTTGTTGTAGTACAATATGTTCGACGATGGTTCGGCAACAATGCACTAACACTGTTGTTTTATTGCAACAATGGCGCTTCCATTAAAGATTCAACTCGTCGTTGTACAAATACGTTAGACGGTGGCGTTCGGCAACAATGCGGGAAGACTTTCGTTTTATTGCCCTCGTGGCTTCGACACGGATAAACAGCGAAAGTCTTATCTTATTGTTGCCGAACGCCATCGTCTAAGTGATACGTAACGGATTATGCGACTGCAAGCTTTCACTCGCACAATGTCGGATTTAGATAATCCAGGTAGCGTTGTTACCATGGCAACGACATCTTTGCCATTGCGATTAATTTCTAGCTGCGAGAATGCGAAGGCGAGTCGTTGTTGCCTAAACATGCCCTTACAGTCTGGCGTTAAAGTGAAAATGATCCAAAACGATCTACTTCAGCTTGATGTTTGCTTATATAATATAATAATATAATATCGGTTTGTTGCAAACGCAACCGGAATGGCAAGGACCTGGTGGTCACTGACTGCCATCCGATGTTAAAACTAAAATTTTTAAATGAATAAAAAAATAAAAATAATAAATAAATATTAATTACATAAGTTTAATAGTTTAAAATTTTAAAACGACGGCGACTGCTAGGCTGCAGAGAAAGGGTTGATGGTATTTGGTTGGGGTCACGAATGCCTTACCACCAAGGTTAGACCTACCAGGGACACAATGGTCCCCGATGGCATCGCCAAACGTGAGGGACAAGTGATAGGAGAGGGGGAGGCCCGGGGGGGGGGGGAGGCCGGGTATCATTGTCAATGCTTCTTATAAAATAATAAAATAATGCATTGTAGTTTAAAGCTTGGCCAAAGCCAATTGTCAATCTTAATAAAAATAATAATAATAATAATAAAATTTTTTGCAATGAATGCAAAAGTCGACTGGTGTCTGCTAATACCCAGCTGGATCAATAAAAATTTCCCGAACCGATATTTTTAACACTAAAATGATCACTTAAAAAAAAAATACAACTGTGTATGCGTTTGTGTATTTAATTATTTAAAAACACTTTAAATATTTAGATACATTTATAGTTTTCAATCCCCGTTTAAACCCGTTTACACTCTTTGCTTCAATCAGTTCCGGAGGTAGACTATTCCATGGCTCGACGACCCTGTTCGAAAAGAAATACTTTGTGCAGTTTCTCTTTGTTTTTTGTACCTTTAATTTGAGATTATGCCCTCGAGTATACGTGTTTCCTCGTACCTCAAAATATAAGCCAGGATCCACATCTATGAGCCCCTTCAAAATTGAGAAAGTAAGGCAAAGATCAGCTATTAGCCGTCTATGCTCTAAGGATTGAAGATTTAAATGTGCAAGTCGCTGAGCATAGTTTATGCTTCTACAGCCCCGTAGATATTTGGTGAAGGACCTCTGCACAGTTTCTACTAGTTTAATATCGCTAACAAGATAAGGACACCACACCTGACTTGCATACTCCACAATTGGTCGCACATATGTTTTGAATGCCCTCACTAGGGTTAATTCATCTCCAGATACAAAGCAGCGCCTAACAAGATGGCTAATTTGTTTAGCTCTTGCTGTTATACGATTACAGTGGTCTGTGAATTTTAAATTTGCTGAGAGATGGACGCCAAGATCTTTGATTATTTGTTTTGTTTCAAGGTTCGTATCGTTTATTTTGTAAGTATAATTTCTGTTTTTACTACCCAAAGGTAAAATTACACATTCAGAGTGATTTATAGGCAGTTGCCATTGTATTGACCAGTTAATGGTATTATCAAGTGCCAATTGTATCAATTTACTATGCTCGTCATTTTCTGCCCTACCATAGAGTTTGACATCATCAGCAAACTTAGGTGTACAAATACGCCCATCATCCTTTTCATTTTGAAGATCAGCAATAAAGATCATAAACAACAACGGGCCAATTACGGATCCCTGTGGTACCCCACTCGTCACTGAACACATGTCAGATGAAGATGCACCTACTAATACCTTTTGTGTTCTGTGGGCGAGGAAGTCCTTTATCCAGGAATATGTCTTCCCACTAATACCCAGGTTGTAAAGTTTTTTCAGTAATTTGGAGTGCACAACTGAGTCAAAAGCTTTTGCAAAGTCTATACAAGTGAGGTCCACTGGTATATTTTGCTCCATCATAGTTGTCCAGTCCCTTAAGCAGGTAAGCAGTTGTGTGGTTGATGACCGACCAGGCAGAAAACCAAACTGGTCACCAGGAACAAGTTTAAATTTATACAAGTGCTCCAGTATAGCATCCCTGATTATACTTTCCAGGATTCTACACGGGACACATGTTAATGAAATTGGGCGGTAGTTGATTGGCTCAGCCACATTTCCCTTTTTAAAAATGGGAATAACTCTTGCCTTCCTCCAGCAATCTGGTATTTTGCATGTGTCAATTGATGTTTTTAGAATGATAAACAGTGGGTAGCTTAGTTCTGATGCAAACGTCTTGTAGAAGGTTGATGAAAATCCATCAGGGCAAACAGCAGCACTTGTTTTAAGTTTTTTTAGTTTATATTCAATTTTTTTCAAAGTTAGCATTACAGGTTCAATGTCCAGTATATTATTTGGTACTAGGTGACTATTACAACCGACTGCACAGTCTTCGTTATTGTCTTTAACAAAATTCCTACTGAATATATTATTTAGTGCATTAGCTTTTTCAAAATCATTCGTTAATAATTTGTCTTTGAGTTTTTTGTTTTGCGCCTAATAAATCTAAAGATAGAGCCCATGGTTCCATCTTGGATCAATTTTTTTTCTAGGCTTATTGCGTAACTTTTTGCTGCAGATTTTATTTTATTTCTGATTTCATTATACCTTTTCCTGTTATACAAGTTTTTATTTCTTGCTAACTTTTTCCACAATTTCTTTTTGGTGGATAGTAGTTTCCGAATTTCCTTTGGTATTTTCTTTTTGTTATTATTATTTTGTTTCAATACTTTACTTGCTTTCTCTACCAAGCCTTTGATAATGCCGTGAAATATGCTCCATTGTTGTTCCACGCTTTCTATTTTTGAAAGTTGTTGCTTCCAGTTTATTTTCACTAGTTCCTCACGCAAAGAGTCGAAGTTGATTTTTCTATAGTATTCAGTAATGTTGTTTGTCTTTATGGGCTCATCAACATTTAGATAAAAGGTGACCATACCATGATCACTAGTCCCGAATCCTGGCCCAACATTTACATCAGAAATTGCTCTTTCATTGTCCACTAGTAGGAGATCTAAAATCTTGTTGTTTCTCGTGGGTTTAGTTACCAACTGCATCATCCCTAACTCTACAGTACAATTCAAAAAGTTTTGCTGATACTTGTTTGACGAGCTGTATGATTCCCAATCTACGCAGGACATGTTAAAATCTCCTAAAATTAGGTTTAAGTAGGTGTTATCCCTAGTCGAACTTAAGTATTCACATATATTTGCTATCTGATCGGCATCTCTGCCATTTGGTAGGTAGCAGCTGGTCAGTTTTACTTTAAGCGTGGGCAGAATTATACTGACCGATTCACAACAATCAGAAATTTTTACAGGGCCAATAATGATATTATCACACAACAGGACTGCCACACCACCGCCACGGCCATCCCTATCCCTTCTTATTAGACAGTAAGGGTGCCCCTACACAATCATTACATCCGTGATTGATTCATTGAACCACGTCTCCACAACTACGATAATATCAAAAGAATGAGCTATTAAAAAAAGGTTCAACTCAGCCAGTTTGCCTGCGGCACTTTGTGCATTAAATAGGCACCCTGAAAGTTGTTTGGTCTCATTTTTTCTGGATACAGGTTCACTTCTTAAATGATCCTGTTTGGCATTCACAACGGTCCTAGATTTAG
>JAHWFP010147482.1:7728-29642 GCA_023313725.1 Lithobius niger
ATGGGAGTTTAAAAGAAAGAAAAGGCACGAGGTCGTCTTGTTACCAAGAAACAAATTGAATTTAGGGTTAGTTTAGGCCACACTCTGGGCTGTTTTACATCGAGGGTTTTTTATACATTAACGTTGTAGACGTGTAGCATTTTTGCTCAAACGATCGCGTATTATAACAACAAATTGCTTCATTCTATAGAACGAGTTGGCCTAACGATCCCGCTTTCCCATTCTTGCATTTAGAATTTCCTCGTTAAGTCATAGCGCAGTGACGAAGGTGGCGTTCTCTTTTTAACAAAGCTAGAAGGATTGGTAAATATGTGCAGTCGTGTAATCCGTGACAATAAGACATTGGTGTGTTGTAAGGATTTGGCAGAGCCAAAACCAACGCCATCTTGAAATTTCAAATTATTTCTTTGATCCTATGTATTTCCTAGCAAAATTGTCCCTCTTCGTCTTGAGATAACCTTGGGACTTAATTCGAGAGTTTTTGTTTTCTTTCCGCAAAACGAGCACCACGCCAACTTAATACTGAAAAGACCACGGTTAAAAGACAACGTCAGAGCTTTCTGCTTCAGTAGTTATACACATCGAAGCTTTACTCGTTTCTGAATGGTCGCCGACAAACGAACCATAATTCTATCTCTGTAATGTGTGGTGCAGTGGCAACCCGGACCACTGCACTGTGACTGAGGTTGGCGCTAATGACCAAGCTGTCGACGCGCCATTAAGCCTCATCTTCCCCCCCCCCCCCATAAATCTATACAGTATATATCACTTACAGGAAACGATTCGATTTCATTCTCTTTATCCCCATATTAGGCAAATGACGTCACCTTCGTCATTCATCGGACTTTTACGGAAAAACGAAGCTGCTTCTCGGCTGCACTCGTCTTAGTTATGCTGGTATTATACCACGCGTCATGGCTGTTTGCTGTGACGTACATATCCCGGGCCATGTTGGGATAGCAGGGAATGAACAAGCTGATTCTGCTGCGAAAGGGGCCCTTTCTGGCCCTCTCGGTAGGGATCTCAGCCTTGTTCACTCAGATGCCTTTCCAACTCTGCGTCTGAGGTTACACGCTTTTTGGCAAACCTTGTGGGACAGACAGGACGGTAATAAGTTACGGGCCATTAAAGGCACTGTCGAGGAGTGGCACTCGGCGTGTCGCCGCAGTCGCCGTGAGGAGGTTGTGTTGGCCCGTTTGCGAATTGGTCACACCCGACTTACTCACTGTTTCCTTTTGCGGGGGGTTGACCCTCCTGAATGTTCTTGGTGTCGACGGCCACTTACGGTCCGGCACTTACTTGTTGATTGTCGCCATCTTGATGGTGTTCGTCGTCGGTTCCATCTTCCGCATGACATTGCGCGTCAGTTGGGCGATAAGTCTGTCCTCCTGTCCGGTGTTTTTCAATTTTTGCAGGAGGTACAGATGTATGACAAGATTTAGATTAGGGGTTTGGATAACATTTCTGTAATGTGTGGTGCAGTGGCAACCCGGACCCCCCCCCCCACATATCACGTGACTGGGCTAGTCCAATCAGACGGCCAAACAGCCGTTGTTCTCGTTCGTCATTGGATAACTCACTGTGACGTCACGGCAAACGGCCATTGCGCATGGTTTAGGGCAGTGAAATTACTTTCGTGAATCGTCGGACTCTTACTAAACACGAAGATGGTTTTCGGTCAGGGTACGTTTAACGGGGTGTATCAACTGCAATAAATTGGCGTTTAGGCCTAATACGAAACACCTGCGCCGAAGCAAACGAAATTCAGGTTGGTTGACGATGTGGTCGGAGCTAGTATCGCGTACGCCAAGTAGAGTAAAACATCGAAAACAACAAAACACTAAACATCGCATATAAAAATTACTTCCTTCGGAGAATTATTTCGCGGAAAGAAATCAAAAATTTCACAAACCGAATCCCACTCGTGCTTCTATGAAATTTGTAATGTTTGTGTTTTAGCACTCGACTCCTTTCCAACAAATTTCCCGAGAAATTTCCCGGGAAATTAAATCTGGATAGGAGTTTAGTGCTAAAACACACAAATTATCGATTTCATAGAAGCACTCTGACTATTAGAGCTGAAATTTTTTTAAATCTGAAAACTGCCCGTTTTACACTTGAATCCCTAATGAGCCTGTACGAATGCTGTAACACGTACAAAACATGTAAAAGCAGCTCTATCTTTGTAAGCCTTACAAAAAAAAACTTTATACTGTAAATGAACAAATACAATCCAAAGACATGTAAGGCATCAGCGCCGCACTAATACGGGTAAAAGAATCTCCACGTCCCAAAATCAAGCTGAGCTTCTTTTACACATGTTAGTGTGACGCTAATAACTTACATGTCTTTTTCTTATATATATTCCATAAGAGCATTAAGTTCTTTTAATGCATACATCCATATTTTATACGCTTAAGCCATTTTCTTTATTTTAAGATCTGTTATTTTTTCTAGTGAGATATCTCCGGTAAATTGAATAACTAGAATTTTGACGTGAGTTAATCGTGATATAAGTAAATTGAGATGAGCGCTAATATCTGCGTTTTAAGCTTTAAAAGTAGAAAATCGGTCATTCGTTCGATATCCTGGAGAGCAAAATATCCCCAACACCAAGAATGTTGAAGTCACTTTAATATAGCGTTCAAAAGGCCATGGGCCTTGTTAAAACTCCAATTTAAGGTATACAAATTGAAAATCGGTTCATTGGTTCGTGTTATCGTGTTACGTGTCGCTTCTTTATCTTCAAAATAAACAACCAGCGTATTTAACGTTGATCAATCAAAAAAGTGGCAAGAAAAGTAGATGAAAAAGTTAACCATGCATATAAAAAATCTATTCACTCGTCAATTCCGGGATTAGGAGTTGCCCATACACCAAATTTCAAGTCAACATTATAATATTTTTGTAGACGTCAGAACCGTATGGTCAGCTGCAAACAATTCGTACGTGCTTGCAGTGGGGGGCACCGGAAGGTGGGGCGGGTGGAGGGAGGTGTGCCCTTTCTCAACATTTTGTGCAAGTAAACAAATAAGCGTTAAATGCAATAAAAAAATTCTGGAAATGCTAATTTCCATTCGTTTCAATGGTATAACAGTTGCTGAAAATGGGTTATTTTATACAGGGGTGCTCCGAGGGGCCTAAATTCCCCCCTCCCCGTTAACTGAATTAACGGCCCTTATTTTGAATTCCAATTTGTCTTTCTCTCCCCTCCCCCTCCTCCCAAAACAAATTCCTTAGTCTTGACTCCCTCTACAAGTAAGAGACAACGTTCTAACCTTAGCCTTAGCCTTTCTCCTCTGTTGAGCCGTATGGTGAATGACGACTTCGCCATTTTTTTTAGTTAAAATTACGAGCACCTCGTGGAAACCTATGAAAACTTGTAGTTAACTCATGTAAGCGGAGAGTACTCAACAGGGAAGAACGCAGCTTGTATATATGAGGAAAAGTGGAGGGAGAAATGCTATACACGTATCGGGGAGGGGGATAATTATACTTGGGTACAATGGGTAGGGGATGACATCTGCCACGGGGTGGCTAAAAAACGCTGATTTTCGTTCGCTTCGCTCACTCAATCAGCGCATCCTTTGTTGACCGGTCTCCTTTCGTTGTATATCCCTCCCTGATATTTTTTTTATAATGAAAATCCCAGTGCGCATTTTGTTGCCTTTTAAAGTCCTGTATAGTAGGTTTGCATCTGTGTTTATTAGTCCTCTCCATTTGTCTTGTAGTTTAAGTTGGATAGTATAAATATACACAATGAAGCTTGAATTGTTTTGTTGTCGTTTGTTACCGATTGTTACGCTCACCCTTTTTCATCAGATTGCAGTTTAGCCGATCATGCAACGAAGTGACAGTGTGTGTAGTTTCCATTTGGGAACAATTCAACTTAATTCAACTGGAATCACGAAGCCTGCATCTAGGAAATAAATAAGATATTTAATCATGTCGGCCGCCCAATTTTGAGATTCCTCAAAATTAAAGACTTCGTGTGCTTTTGTTTTAAGCTGTCAGATTTAACCGGAAACCTGGATCGTTTAATTTGTGTTCTCAACTACGAAACAATATTTTGTTGTTAATAATCTTTCTTACCGCCCAACCTTCGTTGCACACTAGCAAGAACGATCTCATGTACCTAAATTAGTGACCGCGCACGGTTGCATTGTCAAAAATTTACTGATGATGTTTTTTAAATTAAATTTCTAATTTCTAAATTATTAAATTAACATGAAAGGGGCCAAGAGCCACTAACATTCAGCTTCAAACAGAAAAAGATACAGACAATGTTACAACCGAAAAATCTGTTATCTTAAGAAAAGGCATTACATTTTTTAAATTAAGCATTGATGTAAACATCTTTTTAAAGATTGTTACAGAGGATACCGAAACAGTGTTCTCATTCAGAAAATTTCATTGTCCTATAATTCTTTTTTAAAGATGTTTAGTTGTTTACAGAGGATGCCGAAACAGTATTCTCATTTAGAAACTTCCATTGCCCTATAATTCTTTTTTAAAGATGTTTCAGAGGATGCCGAAATATTCTCATTTAGAAACTTTCATTGCCCTATACTTCTTTTTTTAAAGATGTTTACAGAGGATGCCGAAACAGTGTTCTCAGTCAGAAAATTTCATTGTCTTATCACTTTTACGCTAAGAAATTTTTAAAAGAATTTTACTGTCAAAAACTAAATTCGAATGCTGTCGAACATTAGTGTTTTTCACTCATGTAAAATCAATAGTCATCGTAATTTTCTTATTTGGCAAAGAAAATTCTTTTTATTTGTTGCCAAGACAAGCAAGTTTGTGTTCTGGTATATACCATGCTACTCTTGTTAAGTAAACTTGGCTCCTGATCTAGTTACCTTATCGTAGGACCAGAAAACATTATTCTCTTCAAAACTCGACGGTAAAAGGGACATGTTAAATAAACACAATGTGAATACATTGTTGATGACAAGGTGGCGCAGACGTCCGATTCTCTGCAGAATACCCTCAATTTTGCATCATGCAATTTGCCGGCTCGAATGCAACACTTCGAGCACTGTCCCAGTACATTACCTCTATTTGAAGTGGGTTTATAAAAATTCAGGACGTTGCTGGAAATTCTTGCGTCGGTAAATTCTGTTTGTGTAAGTTCTTGAAGCCGCTAACTCTGTTTGCGTTGTCTTTTTTACGTTTTTTTTCTTTCTTTTATGGTCATATATTATGAACCATGGCCGCTTGCGATATTTTCTAGAATGAGTGGGAGGTTGGAAAATGGAGTTTGGGAGAAAAATTCTGTTTGATGTTGTTCGGATGAGGCAGCACAGAGAAACGGTCGGCTCTGATTAGTTTGCAAGTTTTGGGTGCTGTCGGCGCTTTACCGAAAATCTAATATCGAAATGCTCCTGATGCTGCATGCACGCTAAGGACGCATCCTACAGCTTTCCGGCGGATTTCGTCCGCTTCCCCCATCACCACCTACTCCTACTACCTCGTCGTCTTCCTGCCTATCGATTGGGTGAACTTGGAAGCCATTATGCGATTAACCAATTCCATTAATTCAAATCTGGACCTCCCGCTTCCGTGTCTACATGACATAGCAAAGAACACGAAGGCATTGCAATGAATACTGCAACGCTACCTTAGCCAAAAATGAAAATAAAACTATAGCTGTTGCTGCAACTACCTAGTTGTATCCGGTCTTCTGTACACTTCCGCAACTTATTCAATGAAATTGTTTAAGCGCACACCTCTATCACGCACTGCAACGGTAATCTCTATTACAGATAATCGAAAAGTAGTAACCATCAATGTTAGCTTTTAGGCCTATTTTAAGATTTTAGGCGTAATTGTTACTTTTTAGGCCTAATTTTTACGTGCTGTTTTAATTTCTAAGGAACAGCTAACTGAGAATTGGGTTCGAGAGTATCCCTATTCATTTATACAACATGGTGTCGAGACTTCACGTTGCACGACAACGTGATTTTAGACCTAATTTTAAGCTTTTACGCCTATTTTTTTTTACGTGCCGTTTTAATTGTGTAATTAGCAGCTAACGGACAATTGGGCTCGACAGTAGGCATATTCATTCTTACAACACGGTGTCAAAAGTTTTTTTTTCCATGACGCTGATGTGTGTCGTTAACGAAATCTTTTTTTCTTTACGGTTTCGTGTGTTGTAGTAGCGGTTAAATGGGACGATCAAATGTTATTATTTTGTTGCGTTACGTCGAGAAAGTCTCTATACGTTACGTCGCTACGTTACGTCTCTATGCGTTACGTCGATAGTGGCTATAGTATCAATCCAGAATTACAATATATATTAATATTCACAATATACGAAATTAATAATATTACACGAGGGTTTAATCGGTAGCATAGCTAGAACAATATTGGAGAGGCCCAACGCGTAAGGCCAATGGTACCAGGAGAGCCATCTGTAGGGTCTCAGGTTAGGTTAGGCAAAAATACGCAAGGCGAGGGAATCTCACGCTGCAATACTAATAAGAGTTTACACGATTTGCGACGTTTTGCAGCACTTCCCGCTTCGTTATCAAGCGAAAAGGATACAGCTAAGAAGCCAAAGTAAAACCGGAAACTACGCATTAAAAGGATGTGTCCCGATTATACAAAAACTGGTAATCTCTCATTACTCTCACCAGGACAGACCAATGTAAATAGCTGAGCAAAAATCCTATCCTAACTTTTCTCCTGCAGTGAAGTCAGCTTCCCTCCTGACAATTTCTAAGCTGCCTTAGGTCCATTTTATTTATTTTTCTATTCTCTTTATGGATTTTAGAGTGTTTTACATTACTTTGACTTCTTAGCTGTATTTTTTATTGCTTGAAAACGAAGCGTGGATTGCTTTGAAATGTCGTGAATTGTTTGTTTTAATGTGCATTGCAGGCGTTCTAGTTTTTATTCGTTATCTCTTTCTGCTTTTACGATTTTAAACAAAGGATGTACAACATAGTTTCTAACTGAGCTGTCGACGCGCCATTAAGCCTCATTCCCCCCCCCCCCCAACTGAGCTGTTTCAAACTTCATAAAATCGAGTGATCTATTGTAAAACCTTTTTTGAATGATTATAATTTTTTTAATTTTTGTTCGTATTTTGGATCATTATGTCTTTTAAACCAAACTAACGCTCGTATAGATGAAAAGCCTCAAATTTGAACCTTGCACACCTGAGTAAGTAGTAAAGTTAGGAGAGGGACAAATGCTGGAATTCGAACCGGGTAACCTCCGATAATCTCGGGGGGCGAAACAATGTCCACTACACTCGAAATTAAACCGGACGGAAAGCCAAATCGGCTGGATTAGTTGTAAATAACTGCAGATACAAACCTATTTCCGATGCCTTTTGAAATGAAATGTCAGACTGTCTGACTGGGAATTGGACCCTCAACATTTGCGACCAAATGCCGAAGTTCTACCGCTAAGCCATACTGACAGGCCGTGTCAGTACTTCTTGATCTCAACAGTAGAGACCTTTATTCACAAAACCCGAATACAGCCCGTAGCCTCTGAAGGAGGGGTAGCAATCTCTTTCACATTACCCTGACCAACACTCAAATCAACTAAGCCACTAGGCTAAATTCTGCTGCCCCCCCCCCCCCCCCCATCAATGGAGCAAATTCGTACGGTTCGTTCTTGGCTTTATGTTTTTCAAAAATGAAAACAATTTGGTGCTTCCAATTTTTTTGACCAAATTAAAAAAAAAAAAAAACATATTCGCATCTGTTGCTTTTAAGGCTTACGTCTCAAAAGAAGACGTCATCGTGGGAGTATATTATGCTCCTCCCCCCCCCCCCCCAAAGCACCTCCTTTCATCAATTCATTCTGTTTCAGAATGATATAAAAGTTGGTAACGATAAGCTCGGGCCAGCAAATAAAGCATTTTCCAACGCTCTTCCATCACTTCTCTAAAACTCATTCAACGAGCCAGCCACTGCTCAAGTCCATATTTTTCTTTCCTTTATTTTTTCTTCTCCTGGTTGCTTTTGCTTTTAGATACACCCGGACCCCTGCCGGCGAGAAGGAACGAGATAAAACGTGGCATGGGAAGCCTTTCATGAAAAGGAAAAACACAAACCCAGCAGCTAAGATTTATAGTTGGTTTTCACACGGAACGTATTCACTTAGCCTTTCCCTTTAGATTCAACAGGAAAGGGAACGAGGAGGAGGCGATACTAGCACGTCAACAACGTAAATACCTCGCGCTTAACACGTGCCCTTTTAAAGACCTTGTTGCCCGAAAGAAAGGCGCTCCAGGTTGCCATCTTGAATGGTCATCTCTCCAAGACCTTGTTTGCAAACACAAAGGGATCTAGGCTTCTTTTTTTTCTCCCAAGTTCCTTTTTTTTGTTTATTCTTTTAACTTGTTGTTTGTAAAGGTGACAAAGTGAGGTGGCACACTTAGATATGATATAAATAAGAATGTACCTTTACCAGGCTTTACGGTGTTACCAATGGCGTCGATTTCTCCAGTTTCGATGGTGACAGAAACCTTACGCCATCTTAATTCAAAACCGGGATACAGCATTTCACATTAAGTCAAGATGAAGTAGTAATTACTGCTGATGACCCCCACCCCATTCCAACCCAAAACTACAAAATAAATAAACAAAAATAAATAACTTAACAAATACGTTACAAAAATCTCCCCCCCCCCCTCCAAGAAAATCTATCCTTACCATAATTATTATTTTTTAGATTTTCTAGTGTAACAAAGTTTCATACCAACCACAGAAAAACGAGGTGACAATACAAAGAGCAATGCCATTAAGCTGAAGAATTACTAAGAAAAGGTCGTCAGATGTGAAAAATGGCAGTGAAAAGCCAAAGAGGGTTAACCCAGTAATTAGCCGCAGTGAACAAACTATACAGATGCAGCGCCACAGTGAATTGATGACGCAGGTTGCAGAAATGAGTCACAAAGAAGAAATCTCGTCTTGATGGAGCTGAAGAGCTGCAAAGAAAAAGGACGGCTAATGCCACTGAAAACCCAAAGAGCGATAATCCAGTACAAAGACCCACAGTGAACAAATTCACTAAATGGGGCTAACAACTACAGTGAAAAGCGAAAGAGCCACAGAGAGGGTAATCCAATGGTGTGACTAAAGAGCTACAGAGGGCAAACTCAATTGATGCGGCTAAAAAGCCACAGTGAACCTATCTCAAGGATGCGGCTAATGAGCCACAGAAAAAAAAACTTTCAGCTCTATGGAGCTGAAGAGCTGTAAAAATACAAGTAGTGCTACTGATAAGCAAAAGTAGATTAATTCAATACAACTCCAGTAAAAAGCCAAAGAGCCACAGAGCGGGTTAATCCAGTAGTCCCAAGATGGCAATCCAATAGTGTGGCTAAAGAGCTACAGTGGGCAAACTCAACAGATGCGGCTAAGAGACAACAAAGAACTGACCATAAAGATGTGGATAATGAGCCACAGAGAAGAAATCTCAGCTTGACGAAACTGAAGAGCTGTAAAGAAAAAGGTAATGTCACTAAAATGGAAAAGAGGCTTAATCCAGTAGTTTGGTGAAAGAGCCTAGTGAACAAACTCAACAGATGCGGCCGTGAAGCCATAATGAACTACTAGCACAGATGCGACTGAAGCATTACACATATCATGTCTCTGCTGAAATTATACAACTGAACCGCTAAACAGCTGGCTGCAATTTTAACTAAAAGGAAATGCATGAAGAGGTGTAAAATGTACGAGATCTTTTAAAGTAAACGGTTATTTTTGGGACTACCGCTATAGTAAACCTATGCCATCAAATTGCTCTGCTTAAATGTAAATTTAATAAAGCGCAATAAAGTTTGGATGGTCAAAGACTTAAATGGCTGTGACATTTCCTGAATAAACTCGCATCCAGAACATATTCTTGTGTGGAATAAGTTTGTTGGTTTTTTACTGCATGGTTTAGTGAAAACCGTGTTTTGTCGGAATGCTGTAACAGACTTGTTTAAGAATGGTTTTCAAGAATGGTTCAAGAGAACAAGGAGGAAAAATAAGGGAAGTGGGGAAAATCATACCCCTTGATACGCCATAGTACAGTAAAGGGAAATTGGAAATAAGCCATGTGCGATAATCATGCAATAGAAATCACATAGTTCCTATAATGCAAATTTGTGTACTTACGTTTATTTCAAGTGATGTGACCAGATTTCGAACCGGCGACCCAATCCATCACCAGATATCTACCACACCGCCTTCACCAATATTGCCACTTGTCCACAAGTGTGGCCTTATCATACGGTCCCTAACTTTCACAATGCTAAAAACTATCAGCGAAATATCCCTTACCACCACACTTTATACTGCGTGATGTTCATATCGCCACAGTACAGTGTGGTGATGCGGATATATCGCCACACTAAAGTGTGGTGATATGGATGCCATGCACAGTAAAGTGGGGTGATGTCACATGACGTGACTGCGAGGTGAAGACGTAATATTTACACGATGAAGTTTCCGTGATGTGCTACAACATAATACACATCAGTCGATTGGATAAAAAAAAAAAGCGTTTCTCTCATGCTTTATTTTTTTAAAGAAAATCCGACCGTCAAGACACAAAAATCCCTCCTGCTCGAATGGTATCGGTCGCAAACCTGACTACATCAATACAAAATTGTTATGCAAACGTGACGACACAAAGTTTGCATAAACAACACAGGTTTGAAGGCGAACTTTCCATATTACCCCAACAATTTTGTTTTTCATTTCGAAAGTTAGGGGGGACCGTTCGATAAATTAGTTAGACCACCACGGGCGAACTGTATCGGATTTATGAGCGGCCCCGACGTTATCTTGACGTAGTTCTCGCGGATTGGCCATGAAAGGGATGTCGGCTATCAGGTGAGAAAATCGATACTGTTTGCCAAGGGTGGTATAACTATCACATATCGGTAAAAGCGGTATGGTGGTGATCTGGTGATGGAGTGGTTCGCTGGTTCAAATCCAGGTCACGTTCCTTAAATGAAACGTAAGCGTATAAAGGAAAATTAATGTAATAGCTTATTTTTAGTATCGTTGATGGCTTATTTACAATTTAACTTTGTATTGTTCCCAGCGATTTATGTCAATTTATTTATGGTCCAGTAAGCCGTCTTTACCGATCATTGAGCTTTATTCATTTATGGTCCAGTAAGCAGCTTTTACCTACTTGATATGGACCAGTAAGCCGCCTTTACCTACTTGAGATTTATTCATTTATGATCCAGTAAGTAGCTTTTACCTACTTGATATGGTCCAGTAAGCCGACTTTACCTACATGAGTTTTTTTCATTTACGGTCCAGTAAACAGTTTTTACCTACTTGATATGGTCCAGTAAGCCGCCATTACCTACTTGAGCTTTTTTCATTTATGGTCCAGTAAGCAGTTTTTACCTACTTGATATGGTCCAGTAAGCCGCCTTTACCTACTTGAGCTTTATTCATTTATGGTCCAGTAAGCAGTTTTTACCTACTTGATATGGTCCAGTAAGCCGCCTTTACCTACTTGAGCTTTTTTTTTTAGTTATGGTCCAGTAAGCAGTTTTTACCTACTTGATATGGTCCAGTATGCCGCCTTTACCTACTTGAGCTTTATTCATTTATGGTCCAGTAAGCCGCCTTTACGTATACTTGAGTTTTATTCATTTATGGACCAGTAAGCCGCCTTTACGTATACTTGAGTTTTATTCATTTATGGACCAGTAAGCCGCCTTTACCTATACTTGAGTTTTATTCATTTGTGGTCCAGTAAGCCGCCTTTACCTATACTTGAGTTTTATTCATTTATGGTCCAGTAAGCCGCCTTTACCTATACTTGAGTTTTATTCATTTATGGTCCAGTAAGCCGCCTTTATGTATACTTGAGTTTTATTCATTTATGGACCAGTAAGCCGCCTTTACCTATACTTGAGTTTTATTCATTTGTGGTCCAGTAAGCCGCCTTTACCTATACTTGAGTTTTATTCATTTGTGGTCCAGTAAGCCGCCTTTACCTATACTTGAGTTTTATTCATTTATGGACCAGTAAGCCGCCTTTACCTATACTTGAGTTTTATTCATTTGTGGTCCAGTAAGCTGCCTTTACCTATACTAGAGTTTTATTCATTTATGGTCCATAAGCCGCCTTTACCTATATACTTGAGTTTTATTCATTTATGGTTCAGTAAGCCGCCTTTACTTACTTGAGCTTTATTCAAGTAACTTAATTCGGGTAAGAATTCGCAAACCATCCCTTTACCGGCTTTATGGGTATGTCCACTCGTTTACAAGTTCCTGTGGAACGAGTTGGTTTCTCGACAATGGCGTTATCTCTGTAAATATGCTGCATAAAGATCAAACAACGTCAGTATAGTTGCATGCAGACGTTGACGCCTAATTTGTACAAAAATGCCTAACAGCTTCTTAAACATATTTAAATGACAAGCTGTCGCTAATTATTACCATACCAATCAAGGCATCGTCGAACATTCCCATTTTTTGAAGGGAATTTCACATCGGATGAAAAAAAAATTGCTCCAGGAAGCAAGCTGTCACGTGTCTTCGAACGTTAGCTGACTGGCCGTCCTAAGGAATCGATCGGGAAGGGCAATTCAGTTTTTTTTCTTTCCTTTTTTCTTTTGGTCTTTTTCGTTTTTTTCCCTTCACTTGCCACTCTCGCCTCTTCTTGAGACCTGCCTTTCAAATCTTACTTTCGTTGGCAAACAGCACTTTACAAGCAAACTTACCGCGAAAGACATGATCCAGAAGAGAAGAAGGACCCGGAACGGAAAAGAACCAAAAACTAACTCACGCCACACAGCTTAGTCCATGGAAATCGAATAAGGGAGAGGCTTTAAACCGATTTAAAATTGAGAGGATGGGGAAGTTGGAGGAGGGAGGGGGGTTAGTGACTGAGGGGAAAGAGAACGTAAAGGCGTCGCAGGATGGAAACTGAACGATTTCGTTGCATTCGATGACCCAAAACAGCTCCTTTTATGTTTTAAACAGGACGGAAAGCCAAATCGGTTAAGCTAGTGACAAACCTAATTCGTTTCTGTTTTGACTTTGGTTCAGCTAAACCTGACCTTAAGTACGAAACGAGTTCGTTTTTGTTTTTCTAACTCGTAGTAGTATGGCATACCGTGTTTGTCTTCTGTACGAACTCTTTATTAAAAATGCAGACGATCACTGAATTGCATTCACTTCGCTTTCTCCTTCAGTGCAGATCGTTCGGTTGATAGTTGGTTTCTCTAAACCTCTCTTTTAGCGGCTTTAGCCTTTATTCGTGTTTACAGGATGGAAATCAAACGGGCACTGAAAATTTTGGTTTTAACGTGGGTAGCTGACGTCAAACCAATAAATAAAATAATTTTGTCCACAATAAACGTGTTGATTTTATCTGTCATGTATACTTCCATACTTCTGCAAAGTTAGTTTCTTTAGTCACAATGTTGTGCTTACTGGATAACAAACGTTGATTTTCGTTTGCTTCGCTCACTCAATCAGCGCATCACCCTTACCACTGTAAAACCTTCTTCCCGCTTGTCTTCTTGCCTGACGTGACAACGTGTGACACCGAATTTCTATAAGAGGCACTGTTAACAATTGCTTGTTTCCAGTTCGGCGTCCTTCTTCTTCCTTGCCATCTTGGGGAAACCTGGATCGTTTAATTTTTGAGAACAAGTGCTCATACGCTTTGCGGTTGGCGTTTGCTCATTTGCATTATTGCCTAATAACCATGTTTAAAATTATGGCCATTTCTAACTTAAGTGAACGTCGATGCAAAAGGTTTCAACATCCTTTCCAAAACTCAAAAGTCTAATACGTCGAGTTCAACACACAAGCCTAACCGAAAGACCTTAAAAAGTAAGGGCTACGAGTGAGGCTTAATACTCGGGCTTGCGTCCATCAACACACACCCATGGCAGAATAGAAGGCTTCTGAAAAAGTTGCTAGCTCAACTGCTGGTCCCAAGCAATTTTTATTAAGTAAAAATTAATACACATTTTGAACAGCGCGTATGCGCAGAAATTACGTGCGCATGTGGGGAACTTTCTGCTGATTGGCTGAATAACAAGGAATCATGATAACGTGAACATCACATTAAAAACTGCGCACGCAGTAGCCACAATGAACAGTAAAATTCCAGATAAATGATTTTAGTTTTAAAGTATCATTCAAACTGCAACACCTTGCCGGTAAAAAACACCCAGTTTGCAACATCTAAAGATTCGCAAGAACGTGTATTATAAAATAGATAAATAAACAGTAAGCTAAAACGTAAACTGAGCAGACCATCAGTGTACCGCCACTCGTAAAACCAAAAGGGCCCTTTTAACGCTCCACGTGTGCACAAGTTTGTAAGGCACTTTGTTCCATTGGCTCGTCGGTGTAACATCTTGGCTCGACTTTGATCGCTTCATTAGGGGGGGGGGGGGATTGAGGCTTAATGGCGCGTCGACAACGTGGTCACTAGCGCCAACCTCAGTCACAGTGCGGTGGTCCGGCTTCATTAGGTTTCCACAAGAAGCGACATTAAGTTCGCCATGGTATGAAAAGGATTGAAGATTAAAAATGAAAAACGTGCAGTAGAGTGGACATAAAATAAACAATTCGAGACATTTCGAAGCAGTCCCCGCTTCGTTATCAAGCAATGAAAATTACGACTAAGAAGCCAAAGTCAAATAAAATACTTTAAAATTCATAAAAAACGTAAAAAAATCATCAGAAAATAAGTATTGAAAACCTGACTTCATTCCTGCTGGGCAGTGAGGATGAGATTTTGATCAGCTAATTATATTGCTTTGCCTTGAAGGGAAAAATTGAAGTCCCAAATTTTTTTAATATGGCGACGTATTTTTTGAATGCGTAGTTTTTCGGCGAAATGTTGTTGTGTACAGAATGATTTTGCGTGAGAATGCAAAGAGTTTCAAGATTTAGATATTCTTTATATTGTTTTTCGTGAAATAATATTCTTGTGTTCTCAAGGTGACAGGTGTGCCCTGATGGACGAGTGAGCTTATTTAATCGTTATTTTTGACAATAGATTTGTCGGATGAGATTCTTTTGTTTAAATGCTACTCAGTCGTGCCCATATAGGTGGCTGTGCATGTCACTTCTTTGCAGGGAATTTGATACAATACGTTTTTGGAATTTTGTTGAGTGCCTTTAGGTATCTGATCGATTGGTATGCTTGAGTTGCTGAGCGATTTAATCCAATATATTTAAAAAGGGTTAGAATCAAAAGACCAGTCTTTAATGTTAATGGTCTTTATCGTTTCCATTTAATCGTTTTAATTATAACATTGTTGTATGTTTAGGTTTGTTAACTTACGGCGGGAGAGAAGATGAATCTTACCGCAGGCCAAAGGTCAGCTTTCAGTGGCTAAAGCACATTGAAACCAGATTTTTTGTAAACCTCACAAGTTAATGTGAAATAGAAAGTATTAGTGTTTCTGCATAAAATTAAAGTCGATTACTTGTGTTGTCAAGGTCTAGGCTGTGCCCTGCCTTTATCTTGTGCAAATAAAACGTCAAAGTACTTGAAACTTCAATTTTGAGATTACAGAAAATGCAATTAGAACTAAGTAAAAAACTGAAAGTGCCAACCGTTTTATTATCATTTACGAAATTCTGGGAATCTGAGGTTAAATCCCCTTTACGCTGTTTAATTTGCCTTTAATGACGTGGTATAGCGTTACACCATTAGAGGAAATTAAATTTGAATCCAATTAGACGTAGTTTGAAGTTGCAGCAATAAATGTTTCTCATGGTCCGGCAGGAATGTATCGAATCAAAGCAGAAGAGGAGCCTTCGAGCGGTTTTATTAAATAAAATGAATTGAAAAGTTGCACAAGGATAATCAGAAAGTGAACTTGGGAATGTTTCGGTTTAGGGGTTGAAGTCCTCTCTCTTTAATGTATCTTCCACATTTCTTGCTAAGCCATAGCCCCACGCGCGATTAAGCCTCATCCCCCCCCCCCCCCATAGCCCTAAAAGTTCTCTGAAGTGTTTTCCTCACCGATTTATATAGAAAAAGGTCATGCGTACTGACCCGTTTCCAATTGCGTGTTCCATACAGCGATTACGCATACTATAAATTTTACTGCGGAATGACTGAAATGAAGAAGATAAAACTTTAGAAATATATTAGTCGTTTCTTTACTAACACGACTCATAAATAATAGAATGACGTGACGTGATTTTTGGAAAGATATGAGAGAGTGCACAAACAGGATGACAACGAGAGTCAACAAGTGGGACAGAATAGCTTTGGAAAGATGGTTCCATGGTAACGCGAAGTCGTTTGCATTGAAATGCAGAAAACTAACAAAGTAAACATCTCTTCTACCACCCTTTGACAAGTTTAATTTCGTATGTAGTGTGATATAGATTACTTAAACTGTATTTACAACCAAACTACATCCTTCAAAAGCAATGATGCAGGGATGGGGTAGGGGAAGCATGATTCTTACACTAGCTGGAAAAGCTGGAAAAGTCTGTAATTTAGTTATACCGTTTTCCAGGCTTTGACAAGTATGGAATTCTGTCTGATTGTCGATATGGGAAGAGGCTGGGATTTAGTTATGTCGCTTTCCAAGTTATGAAAAGTATGGTAAATATGGCTGATTGTCAATGTGTGGCTGGAAAAGTCTGGAATTTAGTTATGCCATTTTCCAGGCTATGAAAAGTATGGAATTCTGCCTGATTGTCGATATGGGAAGGGGCTAGGATTTAGTTATGTCGTTTTCCAAGTTATGAAAAACCCAGTATGGTATTCTGGCTTACTGCCAATATGTGGCTGGAAAAGTCTGGAATTTAGTTATGTCGTTTTCCAGGCTTCTAAAAGTATGGAATTCTGACTGATTGTCAATATCAGGCTGGAAAATTCTGGAATTTAGTTATGCCGTTTTCCAAGTGTTGAAAAGTATGAAATTCTAACTGATTGTCAATATCAGGCTGGCAAAGTCTGGAATTCAGTATGCCGTTTTCCAGGCCTACAAACAAACACGTTATCAAACAAACAAATCGTACGTTTTCAATGAAGTAGATAAAAGCAACTGTTAGCAAAGTAACTGAAGCAAACGTTCAAAATGAGTTACAGCAGCTCGAGCGGTTGTTATTTAACTGTCCGGGGGGGGGGCCCCCCCCCCCCCAGTTGTGAGAGAGGCAAGAAGTTCCTATTTCTCACTTGTTTTTCTAATCCATTTCAATACTGGATAAGAGCAGTAGCATACAGAAACAGGAGTAAAACTCTGCATACCCTCTTTTACTACACATCACCTCGGAGTGGAAATATATATATACGGCCAGTTGCGGGTCATTTCTTGACAGTCTTTTGGTCCGCTCAATTTTCGCTTACTGTTGATGGGAGTCATAGTTGGAGAAGATTTAAAGTTCAGTTTAGTTGTAAATTTCTAATTGTGTGGCCTAAAAAACGGACCCCAAAATTGGGAATTCTGTTCGGAATGGCGGATTAAGGAATTGGAACTATTTGTAAAGTTAGGGACCATCCCCTCGTCAGTCCGCTTATTGTTGATATAAGCAGACAACGGACATTATTGCAAGGGTATACGTAGTTTGTGGGACGTAATATACTTAAAGTTGTGGTCTTGAGTTGCCTTGGCACATTGCATCCACCGGTGGTGAGTCCGATGGCTCACGCTGTAGGGGAATTGTTGAATTAAGAGTGTTGAATTCTGAGTGTTTGATTCTTGAATTTAGAGTCTTGAGGCCAGAGTCTATATTTCCCCAAAGAAAGTACAACAATCTAATGGCGCCACGTAGGATCTCTTGCATCGCTTGTATTGGCCCAAAACGACGCTATAGCAAAAGACTACCAAAACGACTGGTAAGATAGCTCACCAACCCACTGTGTGACCAAGCGACTTACATGACTTACATGTAGCCTTCGTCTTTGAAGTTAGAAACTAACAGTGGGGTTTGTCAACCTTTAACCGGCTACTGAAAATGTGGGCCCCAACTACGTGGCCCGATGAATTATCAGTAAACAGGTAATTTTTTTAAGATGAAGAAATGGCTGTGGCACTCTAGTGCAGGGGCGTCTATGGAGGGGCCCTTTTGGGTCAAATGGGTCTAATTAGTCCCAAACCATTCCCGAAAGAAGCAAATTTAGTTCGTCAAATTGCGTCAATAAATTATTACTTGTCATTTGAATAATTGAAAGTATTTGGGTCATTAGAATGTTTTGACTAAACCCAGCAGACAAGTAATTTTTGGCCAAGACGGTTTCTGAAATGTTCTTTGAGAACCTGTGGTTATTTTTCTCTCCCAATTCCGAAAGTGTACGAATTCTGCCTTAATAGCAACACGTAAAGAGAGAGAGCAAGACAAACGACAGTTTAATTTTTTTTAAAAGCAGCCAATCAAGTGCACATATAACAACTGACTAACTATCACAGTTTCTGGAGGCTGGTCAAACTACCAAAGTTTTATTAGTTTCCAGAAATAGAAATGTGTTTATTCCGGAACACACTAGCCTATGGGTGGGAATACTCTTCAGGAAGTGGATAAACTGTCTATTCTTGGAGTACAAATTATTAACAAGCTAAAATGGAATGTCCATATTTTGTGCGGAATCTAAGGCCCGAGTTAAATTCATAAATCGTGTACTTCATGCACTTCACCAAGTTAGTTTTTAATGCTTTGGTAAAGTCTAAACTTGACTACTGCTGTGCTGTCCGGGACCCTGATGCTCATGCTGCCCGGATAGTATTTAATGAATTCAATTATGATGCATTTGTGTTTGGCATGATGAACACTTTAGGATGACAGCCTTTGCATGTTCGCAGAAGGGACCGACGACTTGGACTGTTGTACCAGGTGATACACAGGAACTCGATCTTGAATCCTGTTGACTACCTTGTCTTCCCTGACTACGTGGGGAGGAATGATCATGGTAAGAAGATTACAAGGTTTCAGTGCAGAACCAATGTCCTGGCCAATTCTCTTTTTTCCCCGATCCATAACTGGAGTGAGTTAACAAATGAAACGGTGCAAAATCAAAACTTTATTGCATTCAACAATTTTTTTTTGCTTAGCATACTGTTATGCAATGCAACTACTCTGGTCTTGTCTGTTTTTATTTCAGGTGTCGTTTTAATGCCCCATGGTGCTACGACTAATTTAAATCAATAAATAAATAAATAAATTACGTGTGCACTTAATTGGCTTCTTTTTTATTCAAGTTTAATAGCAACAGGCTCAGAATTTGAAGGTTGGCGACCCCATACAAGTTATTCTCGTAGGTATTCCTGTTTCCGTAATGGCGTAATTAGAACCCGAAATCGTAACAATCAAAAAAGTTGTGCTGTTTGGTCAACATTTATCAATCGGGGCCTCGTCTTCCTTTTGTCGTGCAATCAGTATATTAACCAATCCAGACTGGGGCATTGGTCCCAATTTTTTTATCCTCTCCGCATGGTCAGTATTGCCTACTACCTTGGGGAGCGAAGCCATACAGGGTTTACGGGTTAGCCTTGATGAGGTACTATATATTCGTTAACCCTTTGGGAAAAACCCCAGATCGTTGTCCAGATCGTAACCCTGCAACCTCAGAGCTTTCTCATTTGAGGGTGTGCTTGCGTTTTAGGGTTGAGCACACCACCACCAGCTGGCGCTTGGCTCTTTTATCTTCCTAGTACGGAAGTCGCACCGGCACCCAATGCAATTCCAACACCCCTTCGTGGTCTTTGTAATGCTGTTGGGAGAAGGGGGGTGAGAAAGAATTCTTGAGGAATACGCAACCTTCCAGCAACACAGGAACGAAAGCCACAGTCAGCAGCAGCCACTAGCATATTCACGCTTCAGCTCTGCTTCGGGCGAATGGATATTGCCGGCACTGATGAATATTCTGCTCGATTTAACAATGCATTACCGGCTTCCGTAACACCGGGAAACTTTTCTCCGCCCTGTAGTAATGAAAAGCAAAACCAATGGTTGCTGTAAGAGCAAGCAAACAAGCCGTAGAGAAGTAAAGCAAGTATGAGTTCAAGTCCTTAAGACTTGGTATCTAACCGTGCCAGCTCGGCGAATGCCATCCAATCCAGACGTTGTTTTAAATGAGCAGAATTTTGGATGGGCTTAAGTTTTTGATGCTCGTAAAACCTTGATGCAACTACAGATTGGTAGAGCGCTCTTAAAGGGAGAAGAATTCGTATTCTTATTGAGCAGTTACTATAGTAAGGCAAATTCTCCTGATTGCTGGTTCCCTGTCTTGTAAATGTTTGCAATATAGCCTACACAGTCAACTGGGATAATGTTGTATGTTTTAGCACGTAACAACACATATTTGATTATATGGTGTACTGTATTCGGTTGTTTTAAAGGGTTTCTATTTTGATGCTCAGCATCCATTCATTAAAAATGTGCTGGTTTTACGAGTTTAGAGGCTCAACTCTATTAAGTAAGCTTTGGATGGATCGTAATTCGAGAATGGGGCCATTTTCGACATTATTTTCGACATTACTGAAATATCTTAAACATGTAGTCGTTTACAGTGTACTGTTTCCAGGGACGGGAATTAATCATATCGTCGAATTCACCTTAAGTAATAGTATTGACATTACAGTTGTTATTAGGGCGCGTTTAGAGAACGATTCGCCTTAGAAGCGAGAACACATCTAAAATTTCAACATGGCGGCTGTTCTAGTCTGGCAGCTCGAAACGAAACGAGTCAGTAATTGAGTTTAGAAACGAAAGGAAAATGGTTTTGTCAGGAAGAATTCCTTATCTTATTGTCACGAATTATACGACTGTAAGCATTTGCTCAAACGATGTCGGATTTAGATTATCCAGGTAGCGTTGTTACCATGGCAACGAAACCTTTGCCATCGCGATTAAATTCTAGCTGCGTGAATACAAAGGCGAGTCATTGCGTAAACGCGCCCTTACCATACAAGACTAATCACGTAACTGGAAGTTGCCACAATGTCCCGAATAATTAAACTTTGGACTTAGGTTGGCGCTAATGACCAAGTTGTCGACGCGCCATTAAGCCTCAATCCCCCCCCCCCTTTGGACTTGTTCGTTGGTCATTGTTGTGTTAATTGTTCGTATGCATTTCACCAAAAGTATACACTTTTAACTTTTTGGGAGTTCACTGTTGTAATAGCATACAGTAATGTGAAAAGTAAGCAAACATGTGTTCTTATTGTAAATATTGTTGTGCCAACTGATTTTGCACTCTTTCCAACAATTCCCAATAATCTGAAAGTATTGCACTTCGCATCAATGAAAAAGATTGCCATATCATCGAACAATTCTTCAACAATGACTGTGACGTCGTGCTTTGCTAACCCCGTTAAGCAATCATACCATTGTTATTACAAAGATTCTGTGGAACTGCACGTGCCTTCATGATTATTGTTATAAACGGAACAGAAAGCCAAATGGCTTTATTTATTTTCATGATTATTGCAAATTCTAATAAAAAAAAAAAGCCCAGTTTCTTACCAGCCCGGAGGCTGGTATCTGGGGGGGGGATTGAGGCTTAATGGCGCGTCGACAGCTTGGTCATTAGCGCCAACCTCAGTCACAGTGCAGTGGTCCGGGTCTCTGGGGTTAGCTAGTCGGTGTAGTTGAGTTGAGTTGAGTTATGACATATGTGTGATAGTGGTTGACCTAGTTTGTAGTAGTGTTTAACTATGTTTATCGTGAGCGCATGGTGCGAGACCAATAGGCTCGAATAAAGAATAAAGAAAGAAAAAAAGCCGCCAAATTGTTTTAAAAAATGTCGGAACCGAATTAAGTATGGTAATAAATTACTTGTTGCTACACTTTTATAAAAACGGGCCGGTGTAAGCGATTTAGAAGACAGATTTTATGTAATTCAGTCCTCGGAGTTTTTTACCTCCTTGGACGGCATTCTATTCGATAGAAACTCTAAATCGCTTCAACTGGCTCATTGTTGCAAAAGCGTGGCAAGAA